>JASDQU010243533.1:131288-142643 GCA_032191745.1 Picea mariana
CTTGTCCATTCAACACTTTAGAACTAGGGAAAGAGTAGTATTCTGTCACGGTTTGTTCCAGATCCGGGTGGATCTGTGGAGATTGGTCTGTGTTCGCACTCACGAATTTATCCTTGAACAACAACACTAAGAAAAATTAAAGCACGACAAGGATTGAGGGAACATCACATTAAACACACTAACTGGCAACGACAAAGCAAGCACAATGGCAAGTAAAAAACTGCCACAGATGCATTGACCCCACAGTTATGGTGCATTAATCACATCATGGAGGAAGTGTCCTCGACAAGCTTCATGACAAGCCCATACAACACACGAGCACGAGAGCAACTGTTCTATTCACAAAAGGAGAATAGAGAGAGAGAAACAACAGCCATAACAAACAGAGCGAGACCACATAGCTCACCAAATTCATTCGAACTCAGCAAACGTTCGATAGTCACCATTATGGCACCACTGAAACCAATAGAACTAGGCCAGAAAACCAGACCAACCAGGGTTCAAAATAGGTCATGAGGATAGTTGGAGGAAAAAGAGAAGCAACAGTCGAAGATCGTCGATATCGATGAGATCCCATCCCCAGAGGCGATACCAGTAAACCCTACACTGATATTGGAAGAGATTCAACAGCCACAAGTAGGGACCATGAAAGAGGATATGCCAACAACAATGTAGGATCCTCAAAACGAGGAAGCGGAAACCCAATGGGAAGTGTCACTGGAAAGCATTCAAGCAGCCATGGAAGTTAACATAATGACACAAAATCTAGGAGCAACAGTACAACCAGATGAGTCGCAAGCACCCAACCTAGGTCAACCAATAGAGGAGACTATTGGAACTACTTCGGCTTGGCTAGAATGGCTGATGGGGGAACAATCAGAGGTTGCTAGAACTTCTAACTAGCCACCATAGTAGGAAGAAAGAGTTCAGATACCGAGCTCACCTCACAAGAAACTTGTAGCAAAAATTGTGCTACCACGCATACCAGATGGAGTACAGGTAGAACCACAGCTACTAGGTCAGGTTGGGAAGCTGAAGTATTCCGACCATGACGTATTGGATGAAACCAAGTTCCTGGAACTTGNTCAGATACCGAGCTCACCTCACAAGAAACTTGTAGCAAAAAATTGTGCTACCACGCATACCAGATGGAGTACAGGTAGAACCACAGCTACTAGGTCAGGTTGGGAAGCTGAAGTATTCCGACCATGACGTATTGGATGAAACCAAGTTCCTGGAACTTGCACAGAGGGTCTTCATGTAGACCATAACTGTAAACCAACTTGGAGAAATGATTAGCCAACCACACCAGTGGGCAGTTGGGATGGATAGAATATGAATCTTAGGTTTGCTGAAGCTACCACATTTTGGCAGAGGCCAGTACATGACAACATGCGTCAAGAAGCTATTAGCAGTCATGCATGGAGGGGATATATGGATGGATAAATGCAGATAACAGAACTACCCATTCGGGGTATGGATCCTACGTTGATTCTGGACGACAAATCCAAGGATAAAGCATTGGCAGAAGAGATGAATAAGAAATATGACATCACCAGAGGAACAAGGGGCATCATAATCAAACGAATCAACAACATAGCTACACAACTGGGCACAAAGATCTTATCTTGCAAATTTCTCAGAAAATGCCACAAAGAGGAAGTACCAACAACAATCATTGCAGTTGTAGCTTAGTGCGTAGAAGGCACCTTTATGAGCTGGGCACCATATCTATTGAATTTTTTTAGGTGGATTGCAAGGATGTGTAGGACCTAGGCAAAAAATTCCATTACTCATGGCTGATGAACCTAATAGCCTTCATGGGATGGTGGCAACCGGAGTATGCAATTTTTTTCACTAGACCGCAACCAACAGGAGTGAGATACCTATTACTGAGATCTGGGCCACAGGACAGGCATAAGAGGGAGAATGGAATCATATTCGAAGCATACCTATGGGTCATACATGAAGCCATCAATTGATCATGAAGAATAAGACTAGAGGCTGTCGCGCAATATGCAGACATCGCCAATTTCTGGGCCACAAGACAGACAATGTGGATACAACCAAGGCAAGATCCAGATAGATGGTGGCTACCGATGTGCTACTGCATCACCGAAGGTGATATATACATGGTCATCAATGAATGGCCTGATGAATGGAGGATCCTAGCCATTACCCGGGAAGTATCAGAAAGAACAACAGAAGGAGAGGCAACGCAGGCGGTAACACAACTTCCGAAAGTCCCAATGCCTAAGAAACCAAGGACGGGCCATAACAAGTTGACTCAGGCATATGAAGGGTCAAAGAAGATAGGGACCTAGAAGGGGCAGAAAGAAACTACACATCCGACCAACGAACAGTCAAAACAAGCTAAGGGAGCAAGGGAGACCGCCCCAAACCCCATCACATAGGAACCAAGGGGAAATAAGAGACCAACTGCGCAGGAAGGAGGTGCACGCAAGAAATCAAAGGTGCAATGAGCATCATCAGACTATATGATCATGAAGGACGACGGGGAAATGGTCGCCATAATGGTCCAAGATAGCTTAGCAGAAGATTTCAATCATGCAACACATCACAAGGATAAAATGAAAAAAGAGATGGCAGAAATGGGACAGTTCCTCAAGAAATTCGAGGAAGCATAGACAACAAGTAGCAATAGAGGCATAGAGCCACAGACAATACAGGCCAAAGAAAGAGTGGAGGTGGAAGAATGAGACCCAGTCCACTCCATACCACACACAAACGCAATGATTTACATCAAACCTAACATGATGCGCATGGATGAAATCATGGGGAAGACACCCCTGAAAGACTTGGACCACATCCAATTAGTATTGACATGGATGCCATCAAGGGCACTACACAAATTGAAAGTTAGCATCTACCATGAGGTATAGTCTCGTGCACATAAACAATTAGTCGAGCTACAGCCAACAACAAAGAAGCATGAGGCACTGGAAAAAGTCTGTGAGCAGGCCAAGCTCAAAATCAGGAGGAAAAAGAACGTAGAAATGAGCTCAAATGAAGAGGGAGGATTTTTTGAGACTCCCAAGCACCGCACAAGGGAATGAACTCCCAGTAGTAGGAAATATTGACCAGATTGCACAGGCAATTTCTCGATATCAGAAGGAGATCGAGAATCTCTGCGAATATCTCACGCAAACCACTCCATTAGTAGTGAAGGAGCAAAGGAAGCAGAAAGAAACAACGCAGCTACAGGATATGGAACAATAGGTTAACACAATAGTTGAATTTATCGATAAAGCAACACAACTTTGGACAAGGTTGGAGGAGGATCCATAGGTCCAACGCTGGGACAAGAAAGAGGAAAGGATCAATGAAACAATCCAAGAATTCAAATAGATGTAGAAGACCATACCAATCCCAGAACGAGTCAAAGGGATGTAGGAGATAAAGAAGATGCAGGCAAAACTTATCACCGCGCAAACATAGAAATAAGAGCGTCAGGATCAAATAGAGCCAATACAGGAATGGGTAGAAAAGATACTCGCACAAGAAGGAGGAGCTAAAACACAGATAGCACAGACCCAGACCAAATGTGCAGGATTGCTGAGCAATGAAGTGGTAGTTCAGGTAGTAGACACCATCAAGGAGAAGACTGCGCAGGCACTGACAAAAGCAGTAAAGATCAAGGAAAAGTTCCATACGATCACCAAGGAGATCAAAGAACCTCAGAAGGATTAGGTGACTTAGGACGAGTCACATGTCAGTGTTGGGGGCCTATTGGCAATTGGACGAAGTGGAAAGAAGGATGATCATGGGAAATAAAGTGTGCAGAAATGAAAGTAACAGCTGGAAGGTAAACAACACGTGTGCATGCAAGAAAGCGTGAACAAGGAAAATGACAGCTGCAGGAAGAAGAAAACGCGTGCATGGGAGGAATACCTAACATCGGTAGGGTTAGGGTTTTGGTAATACATTGTAAATGACTGAAGAGCCCGATATATATAAATAGAGATACA
Source organism: Picea mariana (assembly GCA_032191745.1). Taxonomy (NCBI): domain Eukaryota; kingdom Viridiplantae; phylum Streptophyta; class Pinopsida; order Pinales; family Pinaceae; genus Picea; species Picea mariana. Next base: position 135,278 of record JASDQU010243533.1, read on the forward strand.
CATGTATCATAGAGAGGTTGATTCTCTTTTGTATTAGTTCAGTTTTTGTAATGATCTATCGTAGCTAGATATAAGTTGATGCGTATGTAATATGGTTATGGACCAATTTTGTAAGTTGTTGAACTAGAACAGAGGAGAGGAGGAAGATATGAGGATTAGATCGTAGGCTATGGAGCCTGGTGTGATCTAGTTCGCCTCATATAGATCTTACCCATCAGAGGGAATTGTAAGGGCGTGGCACTGGAGATGCAGAACTACCATAATTAAAGAGCCAAGAGCCAAATCTTTGTGGACGTAGCCCAGGAGGGGGTGAACCACGGTAATATCTTTGTAATGTGATGAATGCATGTATCTCGTTGCTTTCTTTCAACAGTTCATTGTTATGCTTAATAAATGAGTTAATATTTTGTTATGGAATACGATTATGTTGTTTGGGAATTAAACTGTGAAATGGAAACATGCACCCATGAGGAATAAGTAGATTACATTCACAAATTGTAGCAAATGGCTCTGGTTAATAAACCCCTATATCAGACTCAATCCCAGGTTTTAAACACCCGAGTCTTACAACCACCCATTTAAAGCTATCTCGGGTGAGACTGCGTAGTACATTCTATGTACTGTGTTTCCTTCTAGTTTACTAGGAGGGTCGATAGTTTTAGAGGCTTTGTTGGAAACCCAAAAGACATGAACCCTTGGTCAATAATTCAGACAGTAGAAGAGAGTAGTTAAAATCCAACAATATGCCGCTGTGACATTCTTCTTACAGGCTGTGAGGATGGCCATCTTCGAAAACCGATCAATGACCACAAACACACAGTCATTTCCATGCTTGGTGGGCGACAAACCAAACATGTAATCCATTGAGATGGATTCCCACAACTTCTCGAGAATAGGAAGTGGGGTGTATAAGCCTTGCTTCTTGATGGCTGGATTGGAAATGGCACAGGTAGTGCATGATCTAATATACTAGTTGACGTCTTGTCGACATTTTGGCCAATAAAAATGTTTGTGAAGAACAACCACGATTTTCTCTATGCCAAAATGTCCCGCCACTCGACTGTAGTGGGCTTCCCAAATCATCTTTTCATGCTCAGTTTTAGGAACACAGAGATGGCCCAGGTGGCATAAGAGTTCATCCTGAATGTGAAAATTAGTGACAGTGGCGCCTGCACCCAAGAGATGATATGTAGTGGAGAAGTTTGGATCTTGCTGATAAACTTGGGGCCACTCCGATGTTTCATGTCCACAGGAATGGGGCACAGTGGTGAGTGAAGCCACATGAGGCCAACTGTGGCATACAATGACAGGATTGGATACCTTTCTTCTACTTTATGTTGAGATGGAACTGTTGCAGGTAGGTGGACCACTTCTGATGGTGATAGTTCTGTAATTTCCCCTGTGTTTGTATGAACTACAGAGGCTTGCGATCAATGTGTATGATCGTCTCTTTCCCCAGAATGTAATGTTTCCATTGATGACAAGCTTGGAAAATGGAATAAATTTCCTTTTCATAGGTGGGGTATTTTTGGATAGTATCAGAGAGTGTCTCACTATGGTATGCCATAGGATGCTCGTGCTGAGTGAGAACTACACCCAGGGCATAGTCAGATGCATCGGTCTCAATCTCGAATGGTTGTTGCATATAGAGCAAGGAGAGTACTGAAGCTGAGAACACACGATGTTTTATATCATTGAATGCTCTTTTCTTCTCCTTCCCCCACATGAATTTGGCCCTACCACCACCCTTGGTCACCTGGCTGAGGGCCCATGAAATATGGGAGAATCCCAACATGAACCATCGGTAGAAATTGGATAGTCTTGAGAAGCTCCGAAGCTTGGTCAATGTGGTCGAGGCTGGCCAATCACCAATGAATTGGATCTTATCTGGATCAACATGTACCTCATGCTCATCAACAATGTATCCCAGGTATTGGACCCTGTTAATGTCAACATAACATTTTTCCAAGTTGGCATAAACCTTGTGCTGCCATAGAGTGCTCAAAACCTACTGAATATGCCACATGTGCTCCGCCTACGTTCTTTTGAAGATGTGGATATCATCCAAATATACTAGCACAAAGGAGTTGGTGAAGGGTCTCAATAAATCATCCATCAATCTCATGAAAGTGGCTGGTGCATTTGTTAAGCCAAAGGGCATGACTAGCCATTCATAGAGACCTTCTTTATACTTGAAGGATGCCTTTGAGACATCATTTGGTTCGATGGGAACCTGATGGTAGCCATAATTTAGATCAATTTTGCTGAAGAAATTCCCCCCCTTGAGTTGGTTAAGAAGGTCATCAATCTTGGGAATGGGGTAGCGGTTCCTGACTATTATTTTGTTTAAGGCTCCATAATCAATTCAGAGTCACCAAGTCCCGTCCTTCTTCTGCACTAGTACAATCAGGCTTACGCAAGTGGAGGAGCTATGTCTGATGTTCCCCTTTTGAAGAATCTCTTGGATATAATGCCTGATTTTGTCATTCTCCATCAACAGGCAATGATAGACTGGTCCATTAGGTAGAGGTGCACCTAGGGTCAAATCAATTGGATGCTTGACTTGGCAGTGTTTCGGTACCCTTGTAGATGAGGCGAAGATGTCTCTGTATTCTTCCAAGATCCCGTCCACTTGCTTCTACTGCAAAGAGAGACGTTGTGTAGAGTCCACGGATGTGGTGATGACCTTCTACTTACTGTGAGCATAGATCACAAAGAAGACAAACTTCTCGGTCTGTGAAATGACCTTACTACATTGCTTAACATAGATTAAAGAAATAAAAGTAGGTGGTGCCACCTATGGGATCCTATACAATTGTCTACCCAAAGTAATAATAACACTGTAGGGTATAGACTCATACACAACATGACGCTTCCACAAATATGGCTGTCCTAAAATAACATCACAAAATTCAAGGGGGAAATATCACACAATACGTCATCTTTGAAAGGATTGATTCCATAGGGTAGACAACATTGATGGCTGACACGAAGATCTCTTCCTTGACGAAGCTAGCCGATGGTGTAGGGATGCAAGTATGGTTTTGTTGGCAGGTCCAACTGCTTGATGACCTACGCTGAAATCAGGTTATTCTGACTACCACTGTCGACAATGAAATTAATCGAAGCCCCGTTGACCCACATCTACGAGTGAAAGAGGCATTCCCCTTCCTCTAGTTCTTCTAGTTGGCTTGGCCGGATTTTGGTGGTATCGACCATGGAACTAGGTTCAACATCGATAATCTGCTTCTCTCCTTTAGGATTTGAATTAGAATCAAAATCGACCTCTGAGTCAGAAGCCTTCAACTCAACCATGAGGGTCTGCTTGGAGTGAAATTCATCAGTGTTGTGCCAAGGAGTTTTATGGTACTCACACCATTTTCCCATGTCCTTCGTCTTCTCATTGCCCTTATTGTGTTGCGGCTTGGACAAATTGTCTTGAGTGCGACCATCTCGACTTGGTCCCTTGATGTATGGGTTGGGGTTTCCTTTTCCCTGCTTCGGCTGTGAGGGTTTTGTAGATCCAAACTCTCGCCATTTCTGTTTAAATTTCTTCTCGATCTTGACAACGTATCTATAATTCATGCCCAATGAGGTGATGTCTAGGAACTCCATTTCCATTTGAATATATATATGCAAACAACTGCGGTATTTGAGCACCAGATGATTCTTAGAATCTTTGATACCCAATTTGGTGCGTAGGGTATGGAAAATATTGGTGAAGTCTGGTACTATCTGGTCCCTTTCTTGACGTAGGGTGGTCCATCTGGTGTACTCGTCCTCCTAGCTTCCAACAGGGTAGTACTATTCTTTAATGGCATCATGAAAGGAATCCCATGTAGGGTCCACCACAAAATTTGTAGATTCCTCCATGACCCTTTGCTCATAGTAAGTATCCCACTAGTATTTAACATGGGGAATGGCCTTGAGGAGTGAAAAAGTGATATTTTCTTTATCAGAAAAACTGTGGACCGAAAAATATCCTTCAAGCAGATTCAACCATTTATCTACAACATCTGCATCTATCAGTCTTTCAAATAATGGAATATAAAAATTTATTTGTACCTTGAAGGGGGTTGCATGAACGCTTGATGAAGATGCTTCTCTCATGGGCAACTGTCAAAGGATCTGTGCAAAGTTGTCCATCATTTTGTTCCTTTGTCGCGCGAGGGATTACTTGAGCAAAATTTTAATAGGATCTCCTGATCCATCATCTTTATTTTCGTCTCCTATGAGTTGTTGTCGGGCTCATCGTGATTGATTTGGTAATGGATCGATTGGTTCGAGTACCAACTTCTTGTACCCATAATTTGTTAGGAACATGCACGAAGAAAAATAAATGAAGAGCAGATCACTCTGATACCAATTATCTAGATTTAGGAGCGAAATGAACTGATTAATAGATTGAATATAATAAACAAATAGATAGGAAGAATAACACAAATATCCAGTGAACAATATCTTCTATTAAATAATGAAATAGGTTGAAACTGTAAAATTGTAGAACCGAAACTTGCTCAAATAGTGGTATCTATCTCTGAGAAGAGATGTGGTTGCTACGCACATCCATATAAGCATAATGGATTACAGTGAGGCTCTAGAGGCCCTTTTCATATTACTCATGAATTCCAAAACCCTAGACATCCAAAACCTAACCCTAGAAGGTGAAATGCCAAAAGTCATGTGGGCCCTATGGGTAAGTTGGTGTAATTTGGTACCTCAACTTCCTAGGGTCGTAACGTTTGTGTATGAACTCCATTTGAGGCATGTGATAGCCTGTTGGAAATGTCTTTCAGAGAACTAGACATTCTGTCATTAGAATCTACCTATGTTGATAGTTTGATTGTGGAAAGTAAAAAAAAAACAATGTTTAGGGCCCCAAAACAACCTTGGAAGTACAACAAGATGTGCTAACATGAAAACATACAAAATAAGTGAGTTGGATTAGGTGAGAGGCCACCCGCATCCACCTAGAGAATGTATGGGGTTTCAGGCAACCCCATAAGTGTAGAACTCACAATTATAAAGAAGTACAAAAGGACGTGCTGAACAAAAACGAACACGAGGAGCTAGTTGGAATAGGTGGGTGGCCACCAATATCCACCTGGCTCAGGGCTCTAGACTCTCAGAGTCCTGAACACTTATCTCCCTCCGAACTTAACCCATGATTCATAGGCCTTGGGCATATGGTCCCTCTAATGAGGCTCGTGCGATAAGCTCAAATCTTAGTCAAGATTTGGTTAAGGCTGTGGGAACGAGCCTATGGTCTCTTAGGCTATTGGTTTGAAGGAAACATCCTCCACTCAGAGAACTTAGGTTCTAATATGACAAAGGCACTTTCGAAGGGTCAAAAAAGCTGTAGCAATTAAGTAAATTCTGCCCTGACTCTAGTACTGGGAAGTTAATCCACGGAAAGAATACCTTGAGGATTTCCCAGCCGACCCATAGGTCACACAGATCATCTTATAACCATTCGAAGGAAATAGTTTACAGAAGAACATTAAGAATTCTCCTTTATGAATCAAACACTACAATCTCAACCACAGACAGAGACATTCAAATCATACATTCCAATTTAAATGCACATAGAATAAGAAGTACTTATCTATTACAAGCTACAACCAACCAACTAAATGTGGATGTTCTCCTTTCCACCCAACCATAGGATCAAAGGAATTCACTCTTATCACTTTGACCACCCCCATGCCAAGCCATGATATCACCAGGGAAATTTATGCCGTTTCTTAGATATCCTCTCTTTTTCATAGCAAACCTGCGAGGTTTATCAGATGCTTCCTCAGCATCAAACTCATGACCTTTCTCTTTTATTCTGCATATTCAGGTCGCACGTTCCCCTCTGTGCATGCACTCTTGTCTGGTGTCTCTCCTACTCTCTGCATAGCCTCCTGCACCTCCCTCAACAGTCTGCGTGTGTATATCTTCCTTCATGCCTTTCCCATGATGGTTCTTAACCTATCGGGTTCCTTCTATTAGAAGGAAACTCGGGTCAACCTAGGTCTGTAGGATTCTGTGGTACTTCGGGCTGACAACCTCCTGTCTCCTCAGCTAGACCATGCTTCCATTCATGGGGGTGGTTGATTATTCAAGCACCAGTCCTTTCTTCATTAATTTATTCCTCTCCTTGGAATCTAGAAGGGGTTTGTTATTCCCAACAAGTGGGAATTTGGGGTCATTTGACATAATGAACCCTCTCTTATAGTTTTCCCATTCTTTCCTCTTGTGATATCATGGCCAATACTTGAAGGCTTCACCCCCACAGTTAGTCGTTGAAAATATAAACAAAATACATTCACATTGTTCACATGCCATAGCATGGTAATCCTAATTAATGATTAATTTCAATCTGGGGGAAACAAGGGTATTTCAATCCCCTCCCCCTTAAAAGGAATGCCATCCTCGTATTTATTTCTCAGTAACACCTGCCATGCCTTTCTCATTCAGCTGCTTCAAAATTCTTGACTGTCTTTCTTGGCCAGGTCCTTTTTAGAATCTTGGCCTTCTTCACCTGTCTTCACCAGTTCTTGGACATCAAGCACATTAATCACAATTTTCATCTGAAAACATATTTCTATTGTATAAAATTCAATAAATTTTCATAAATTAGCAAAATACTCTTCTGTGCAGTTCGTGGATTCATATCCACATGGCTATCTTGTTTTCTTGGCTCATTTTTTTTCTTGGACATACCCATTGTGTGCATGATCCCAATCAATAGTGTAGGAGAATTGTCTAGTCCCTTCTTCCTTGTGGTCACTCACCCTCCAAGCCTAGCCTCAGGCATCCCCTTCTCTATTGTACAGTTCCTCAGGTTAGCCATCTTGTCTTTCCAAGGATTTCTTGCACAAAAATAATTCCAGAGACTTCATTGATCCTTTCAGTTGGGGTGTAACACAGACTTGCTCTGCCGAGGCATCCCTCTGGCTTGTGTTACCACAAGACACCATGTTATAGGGCGATCATGGCTTACCACATGGTTCTCATGTCTTAACAATAGCCTCTTTCATGCTTACCATCTTGACCACCTTCATATGTCCTCCCTAGACTGATCTTTTTTTCTTACCTGTATTACAGGTACACATAAATTATGAGATATCATCATCAATTTAAAATTTAGAATTTTTATTACAAATATGTCACCCATAGATTTTCCAAATTCCATATTTTAATTTCAGATATGTTCTGCACAAGAAACAGATTCACGAGCATGGTACTTTCCTTCCCATAGTAGTTTGGCTTAGCAGGAAATTGGTCTTCATTATGGGATTTTATCATGGCCATGTCCAAGACCCTTTTCTTCCTGCAATTCCTTGTTTATACAACCAAAAAAACTGTTAGTTTCTCATAT
>JASDQU010243534.1:3438-17852 GCA_032191745.1 Picea mariana
CCTAGATAAATTTCTAATTTATAACTCAACAAGGATTTAACAAAGGTGTGAGTCATTAAAAGGAATGTAAGGGAATAAAGGGACATCGAGGAACATTTCTAGGAAAGTGTTTAGGTCTGTGAGAGAAATTGGCCATTTAAATTAATTAATTAATTACTTTCTCGTGCAACTAAGGGATGGGGTGACATGTGTACGTGGGAGGTTTATCGTAACTAAATTCAATAAAAATAATCTAATTAGGGTTTTGGCTATGACTCACAAATAAAACTCTATAAAAGGAATGGAGAAGGACGAATATGATCACGACGGGTAAGCGTAAGGTTACATGGCCAGAATTAATCTTGATTGATTTTATCTTGTGGGAGTTGGGATTCCTAGTTAGAAAGGGAGTGGTAGCTCAACTGTGTGAGATGATATGGGAGCTCTATTTTATGTAGTTGTGTTGTGCATGGCCCCCTTGCAGCTCTGGGGGCTAAAGGGGAAGAAGAGTACCCATAGTGTTGGCTGGGAGGTACTGGTGAGGTCGCATCGATTAACAAGATGAAGTGAGGATGAGCACAATTTTAAGTTGGAGAAGGCCAATGAAAACCTACCTCGACATATTCTTAGTGAAATATGTTCATTTATTTTTTTATTTCTTGTTTTAAGTAACAATTCCAATATCTATTTTCTTTCAAAAATTTCATATATAGGCTACCTAACACTTCCAAAGCAACCAAGGATAGAATGGAAAAGCACGGGCAAAGTAAACTAGGCGAGGGTGGCTATGGAAAACTAAAATCTTGATTGTTAAGAATTAAATGATTAACTCTGGTGAATATTTATTTAATAGTAGTGAATAAAAATATGTTTTTGTTATTGGTAATTTTAATGGTCTTATGCATTGTAGTTAAATATGTTACAAACTGCTATCACCGAGGAGTACCTAAAGCTTGGTTACAAACACGGTTTTAAAAGCGTGATTGAATATCAGAGAAGCTTGGGGAAGACTCCAGCTTCCCCATCCACACAAATGCAGGCAAATAAAACGAATAAGGTAATCGTAGTAACATGTTTGTAAAGTCTATTCATATCTTATTATATCACACTTAACCAAGTATTTTTTTTTTCAAGAAACAATGCAATCACAGCAGTGAATGAAGCGCTATTCAACAGAAACCACTTCATACTAGGGAGAACATGTCCAATGATAGTTATGCACATAGTACCCATTCTGGTATCTATGCTTTTGAATTAGAAATATTTATTGTGATTGTAGATATTTATTTCCTGACTTATACTTATATATTAACTTCTTTAAATGGAAGAGCATGTAACTCAGAAGGGTGAACTGCAAGAGTAACCAAGTGAACAAGAAATTAACGCACCAACTGCGACATCTACACAAACATGTAAAGAGAAATATTGTAATGTTAATCAAAATAATTAAATAGTTATTTCAATTATATTTCATCATATCGATATGATCATTTTCATTGTTGCAGTTCACACCCCTGCACAACTACCTCCATGCCCTTCTTAGGGATGTACCATAAGTATGGTACATGAGTGAATGGAAACACAAACAACAGAAGGACAAGGCATAGGAAATACAATATCAGAGGATTATTATGATACCCCAATCGTCAATTTTATGAATTTAAAATAACATAAATCAAAGAAAAACTAGAAGTATAAATTCATGACTTGTATTTGGATGTTTATTTATGTTGCTAGTCTAAAATATTTTTTATATGAATTACCACAATATGATTCAATGTTTATATGTTCATATGTTTTGATGACTAGCATAGTTATGCATGAATGTCTATATGTTTTCTATATAAACAAAATCATTTGTTGGGTATGTGGAATTGAGAGCGATGTGAGGGGGGGGAAGGGCCATATGAGCTTCCACCTTCATGTGGTTGGCCTGGTTTAGTAGAGGATAACTTATTATCAATACAAAGAGAATATTGTAAGTTCCTCATATCAACCACTATCGCCCCTCCTTGAAAGACTCTGTCCTTGAAGTAGGATAAGGGATTGGTGCTAGACATCAAATTTGTGCATTAATCAACAATAAATCATATTCTTCATTAGGTACAGTACTAAGCATTTTGTTTATCATGAATATGGGGACTTCTATAGCATATCATTGTAAGGCTTTTGTAGCATATCATTGTTTTTAGAGACTAGAAAACTATCAATTTATTTTTTTTAAAACCTACCAAAGTCGTCGTTATAGCGAAGTATGTTCGTCGCAAACATGGAATTTTCATCGCAAGACATTGTTGGGTTTTCTACTTTGCCACGGGACTTCATCACTATTACCATTATTTTTCATCTCTATAGTGACGCATGTTCATCGCAAGAAGGTATGCATCTCTTCTTCTTTCCCTGAAATTAGCGACCTAATTTCATCATTGTTTCAACGAATAACATTAGTGCGTGGATATAGCAACGTAAAAAGTTCCACGAAAAATATTGTTTGTCTTCGTGTAAAGTGCGACGGATATGTGTGGCAATAGAAATGAAAAACCATGGAAAATTTGGTCATATGTAGTAGTGGATGCACCCTTGTTTGGTCCATAATGAATCCTAAATATTGAATAGAATTTTGTCCAATAGTAAATGTGATGGTACAACACTAGGCGATAGTGATACATGGTCCTCCCTTTTTGTACAACACTAGGTGATAGTGATACATGGTCCTCCCTTTTTGTACAACACTAGGCGATAGTGATTTGAGTGGGGCATTGTGGGAAGTTACAAATCATGGACTGATTCTTTGGAGACAAGATTCTTCTAGCTTGCATTGTCCAAAATGAGTGTGGTGAGTTCATGTTGAATTATACAATTATGAGTAAAGAGGGGAACGTTAGTGTATCCCAATTTGAGAGTAGTCATGATAATGAGGGAGGGGTCGACCTCTATTGGATTTTCAAGAGATATGGTTTATGGTTGTGCAGGGAGTTCATTGGGAGTGACCTCTACAAACAATGTTTTATTAGTCCCTAAATTTTTAAGGGCATGACAATCTACTGAGGTGTGTGAGTTGTTCTTGTGAAAAGTGCATGCGAAGTGATAGTATTAGAAGATGCGCATCAAATTTGTGGAGAGCAGATTCTAGGGACCACCTTACATTCCATGACCAAGGCCCATAAGAAGGCCTTGTCAAAGGAGGAGATCTCAAATAGATCAACTTCACGATGACGATACATCAATAAACCATAATTGAATTTTATGAGTAATACCTCTTTGAGATCACTCATATGCAGTTGTTTGTGGAATTTGTAGAAGACATCTTTGTAGCCTTGGAAAGAAACTGTCTGAGATAATTATTGAATTAGGTGGAGAGACTATGGATCGAGGAATTGGTAGTCTCTCCATTCATTTTCCCGATGAATTTTGACAGTTGGAATCAGGTGTTGATTTTCATAGTCGTCAGATTCTGATGTTGTTATAGTCGAAGTAAATCATGTAAATAATGAGATCATTTTTGAACTAGAGTAGACATGGATAAATTGGAATCCTCACTATATGCTTCTCTCTCCAGAAGTATGATTTTCATTCACAGAAAACATGCTGACCTTGTTGGCTAATGTCAATTGAGAAGGGTGGTATAAGATCCCTGAGGAGGGCACAGAGGAAGTATCAATCACTAAGACACTGAAGGACACAAATAATGGAGAATTGATCTGAAAAATACCATCAACTATTGCCAAAGAGAGAGGCACACTTTAATAATATGGAGGGCGACTTGTTTACTCTACATTATTTGCAATTACAATATATGTCACTTGTTTATTTCTATAGTGCTCCACTCACTTAGAGTTGTGAGAGTTTTTTGACATAACTGACATGCTAACTTATTTAGGAATACTTGCATCTTTAGCGCCAATTTCCTGCAATCATTTCCAATTTCCTTCAACTGTTTTAATTTTAAGTTTTTTTTATCTATTTTTAGGTACTTATCATCACCATACTCTAATTTGTCTCTGATTTCCCACTCATTATCTATCATCATCATATACTAGTTTGTCTATAATTTCCTAACCATTTTCTATGATCACCATGCTCTCTTGTGTCTATGATTTCCCAACCATAATCTAAATCATGCTCCCCACTATCTAAATAATGGTGATTAACAATTTCAAAATCCAATATTTCTTGATGTGAATTCATAATATATTTTGTTCTAATTTAATAATATTGTATGTAATCTTAATAAAAAATAAGTTGAAAATAAATAAACATTAAAAAAAATTATAATTCATATATTTTAAAGATCAACTTTATTCTATTCTTTAAATAATTATGGATTTTTAATAATTATGAATTTTAAAGTAAATTAATTCCTACATAAATACATCTTCTAAAAATATGTTTAGAATTCTTATCCATAAATTAAAATGATAAAAAAAGTCAAATCCATTGACCCATATTTATGTCAGTAATTCTATGCTTTCCTCTAGCAAAAGATGCATGTAGGTATTACAAAATAATTATATTATATTATCATTACAAAATTCTTAATAAATGAGAAATTGAATTAAATATAATTTTTAAATAAAAAAAAACAATTTCATAAATTCTATCAAAATTCTATGAAATAAATCCACTATATAGATTTCCATACATTATTCATCAAATACTTGCATCTTTAGTTCCAATTTCCTGCAATCATTTCCAATTTCCTGGAACTGTTTTCATTTAAGTTTTTTTATCTATTTGTAGGTACTTATCATCACCATACTCTAATTTGTGTCTGATTTCCCATTCACTATCTATCTATCATCATATACTAGATTGTATGTAATTTCCTAACCATTATCTATGATCACCATACTCTCATGTGTCTATGATTTCCCAACCATAATCTAAATCATGCTCCCCGCTATGTAAATAATGGTGATTAACTATTTCAAAATCCAATATTGTTTGATGTGAATCCATAGAAGATTCTTTAAGCTTATGTTTTTCACTATTCACAACCTTCTTTCCTAATTTCTTTCTTGTCTTCCTTGCAGATGAATTCATAAGTTGCATTCAATATTCTTTAGGTTTATGTTTTTCACCATTCACAACCTTCTGTATGTGACATATCATTCAATATTCTTCTCAGCCACACAGCTTGACAAGAAGTTGAGGTAGCTACGACATACTCTTCCTCTGCAGATGATATTGAGACAATTAGTTGCTTCTTTGAAGCCCATGAGATCAGGTTCGTTCCCAGGTGAAAAGAATGTCCAGATGTGCTTTTCATGTCATCTAGGCTACCTACAAAATCACTCTCTATGTAACCAGATAGTTGATTACTATCAGATTTAGTGTACCATAAACCAAAATTGACAGTTCCTGCAACATATCTCAAAATTCGTTTCTCCATTTTCCAATGAGAATTATTGGGGGATTCCATGAATCTGGAAACAAGGCTGGCTGCATACATAATGTCAGGCCTAGTTGTTTTAAGATACAACAAACTGCCTACTAATCTTTTTTATAGGGCAAGGTCCACTGTAGGGCCTTCATTTTTCTTTCTCAATGTTGTGCCTAGAGGTATAGGGGTTTCTGCTGGATTGCATTCTTCCATGCGAAATCTTTTAATGATGTCTGCTACATACTTTTGCTAACAGAAAAAAATGCGTTTGGTTGATTAATCAACCTCAATCCCTAAAAAATATTTCATTATGCCAAGATCTGTCATCTCAAACTCAGATTGCATGGCATGTTTAAAATTTGATAACTCAAGATTTCGAGTATAGATCATGTCATCAACATATAAACATACAATCAGAGTTTTACCATGTTGATCTGTTTTGGTGTAAAGAGTTGGCTTATTTTGGCTTCTGTTGAAACCACTTTTTATCAGGTAAGTGTCAATTCTGTTGTACCAAGCTCTTGGAGCTTGCTTTAAGCCATAGAAGGGTTTCTTCAACCGATATACTTTGGTTGGGTGCTCTTGGAGTTCAAATCTAGGTTGTTGATCGACATAAACTTCTTCTTCTAAAAAACCATTCAGGAATGCTGACTTGACATCCATTTGGTATACTTTCTATTTGTGTTGGGCTGCTATGGCCAATAGAGTCCTTATAGTATCTAATATTTCTATTGGAGCAAAAGTTTCACCATAATTAGTACCTGGTTGTTGTGAGAATCCTTTGTCAACAAGTCTTGCCTTGTGTTTTTCAATCCATCATTTTTCATTGAGTTTAGTTTTGTAAACCCACTTGACACCAATACTCTTCTTGTGAGTTGGTAAATCAACAAGATCCCATGTCTTGTTCTTCTCAATGGAGTCAATTTCTTGGTTCATGGCTTGAACCCAATGTGGCCCCTTAGTTGCTTCCTTAAAATATATAGGTTGACATGACATTAAAGAAAAAAGGTTGTGTTGTTCAAAGTCATCCAAGTACTGATGGATTTCACTCAAACTTCGAGTTCTCTGATTTTTTGGTTCAGAGAATGAGTCTCTATTGGAAGTTGAGTTATCCTGTGAGTGTTCAGGTTGTCTTTGTACTTGCAATCTTGGAAGAACAGTTTGAGGTACTTGTTGTCCTGAATTTTCTGTGCTTTCAGAACTTGGAAGAAAAGTATTTTGACTATCCATTTCTTGATTTTCTTAATCATTCCAGAATTTATTTTCCAGAAATTTTACATCTCTTCTGAGAATTAATTTCTTGGAGATTGGATTGTAAATCCTGTAAGCTTTATATGTTTCACTATATCCAGTGAAAATATATTTCTCACATCTGTCATCAAGTTTCTTCCTTAATTTAGAAGGTATGTGAGTGTATGCTATGCATCTGAATATCCTTAGATGCGCAACATTGATCTTTGTCCCACTCCATGCTTCTTAGGGGACTTTCATCTTTAGACTTGTGGTTTGAGATCTATTGAAGAGATAAATTGAGCATGCTACTGCTTCAGCCCAAAAAATATTGGACAGACTTTTCTCTTTGAGAAGTGTTCTTGCCATATTCATTATTGTCTAATTTTTCCTTTTAGCCACTCCATTCTGTTGTAGAGTATACCTGGTTGTTGTTTTCATGATAATGCCTTGAGATTTGCAGAAATTTGCAAATTCTCTAGAGTTGTATTCTCCTCCTCCATCTGACTTGAGTGCTTTGATTTATTTGCCACTCTGTTTTTCAGCTTTTGCCTTGAATTTTTTGAATTTTGCAAAAGTTTCAGACTTGTGTCTAAGAAAATAGATCCATATTTTTCTGCTGAAATCATCAATAAACGTTAGAAAGTAAAAGCTACCACCTATTGACTCTATTTTCATTGGTCCACATAGGTCAGTTTGTACTAGTTTGAGATGTTGTTTGGCTTGATTTGATGAATGTGGAAAACTAGTTCTCTTATGTTTTCCAAGTATGCAAGACTCACATGGGGAAATTTTGTCTTTAAAGATAGGAATACCTTTGACCATGGAGTTCTTCTGAAGAAGACTTAGACTCTGAAATGGTAGATGTCCAAATATTGTATGCCAAACCATTGTTTCATTCAGGGTATATGCACTCTGTGCATATGGTTGACTCAGATTTGCAGTTCTGAGTGTAAGGGGAAACATCCTATTCAAAGTCATATGGATTTTAGAAATCAATTTTCTGCTGGGGTTTTTTTCATATATTTTGAAAGATGCTCTGTCAAAAAGTACCTTATAGCCATGTTCAATGAGCTATCCTACACTTAGCAAATTATGTTTCAGATCTGGAACATGATAGACATTGTTTATGTCTTTCTTGACATTTTGTTTAGTAAGAATAGGAACAGTTCTTTTTCCTTGAACTTTGACTAAAGAATCATTTCCAAGTGTAATATAAAATGAGAGTGAAGAATCAATGCATGAAATTAAATCTTTGTTACATGTCATGTGATTTCTACATCCACTGTCTAGCAACCAGAGATCTTTGGGTTGTTGTTCAGTCTTGTGGCACGAAGGAAACATACCTCCAGAGTTTTCGCCTATGTGATTTGACACATCTGCTCTACCTGAGAGTTGATCTGCTTGCTTCTTCCTGCATTCAGATTCATACTGCCCATACTTTTTGCAGTAATATCATTGTATGCTTGATTTCTCATTTGATCTTCTCCCTCTGCCTCTTTGAGGCTAGAAATTATGATGTTGATTTTGTTGTTGTTATTTTTTACCTTGGAAATTTTTATTCAGATATTGTTTTCTATTACCTCCACTGGAGGGAGGGTTACTTTGATTGCTCCCTCTTCCTTGGTGACCTATGATTATTCCTCTGCCTCTCCCTCCGCTGAAGGAGAATTGAGTTTTGAAAGCATTGAAGATTGACACATCTGTGAGATGAAGTCTAGTCTCATGTGTCACTAGAGAACCAATTATTCATCTTTTGAAAAACTTGACAGATCCTTGGATTCAAGGATTGTTGTTACAACCATTTCGAATTTCTTGGGTAAACTTCTAAGGATTTTCTCAACAATTCATTCGTCAGTGATGGTTTTGCTAGTCAATCTGATTTGGTTCATGATTCCCATGACTCTGGTGATGAATTGATCCACATTTTCAGACTCTGTCATCCTTAGAGTCTCGAATTACATCTTCAAGGTCTGTAGTTTAACTATTTTGACCCTGTCATTTCCTTGATAGGAAGATTTAAGGATGTCCCGGGCCTATTTTGAAGTACCAGTGCCTATTCTTTTTGAGAAAATCGAGTCATCCACAGAATTTTGAATCCAAAATTTAGCTTTATTTTCTCTGTTTCTCTACGTTGCCTAAGTAATTTTCTGTTGATTAAGCATGGCGGATAGATCTGCTGGATCTAGTTCCACATATCCATGATCCACTGTATCTTAGCACTCTTGTGATTGCAAGAATGATCTCATATGAAGATACCAGAACTCATAGCTCTTTCCAAGAAGAATCATACCCTGAGTTCGTCCTAAATTGCTAGATGACGCCATATTTAAAGAATTTAACAAAACAGAAAAACAATCTTATTTACCTATTTCTTCGGTGTAATCTGCAGTGGCTTTGAAACTCTACGATTCGTGATTTCAAAAGTTTTCACTTCGCAATTTATTGGCTTCATGATTCTAACTTCGGGACTTCATTATAAGAGTCCTCTGATCTCTTGTCACTCCAGCCTTCGATCGTCAAAATGCCGAAGAGGGCTTAACAACCTTAGATTGGCATTTTGTCTCTGAACAATATGACCACATGCCTAAATGTTAAAGTGCTGTTGGCTTTTCACGAATTGGAGAATAGTGATGTTTGTGTCCATTCTTTATCCTCCAAGCAACCACAACACTATGACCAAGGGCTTAACCCAAAGTCCTTTTCGCAACTCGCACTCATGAGTTCTTGGGTTGAACTCTCGTGCCCTTCTATTGTGATCTCTCAAGACACGATAAGTCAATGTCGGGTTGACTCCTCCCTTGACGCATTTTTCCATTCGCAACCTCACGGGTTGAAGTGTTGAGACTTCACACTCTTATCCCACAAATCCTCGAGATGCATGACTCCTTTTTCATGACTTGAAGTGTTGACTCCTTTTTCTAGGCGACACATGTCAGCCTATCTATCACACAACCCCCACCTTATGGATCTGTCATGTGTTCCATCATGCCTTAGCTCATAAAACTACGTTACTTCTACAGTTGAAAAGAGATCCCTTCAACCTCCGAACCTCTGAATATGTGATACGCAATGGGGTTCTTGATCCAACAGTCCTGTCGTTCTCTGGATCCAACAGTTGTCCTTACTCCTCTTGATTTCACAACTTCGCGACTTTGTGAGTTGGGACACCCAACTCTTGGGCTCTTTCTCTGCGAACCTTCGAGTTCACGAAATCCGAAATGCCGAAAATTCCATTTGGACTCTTCAACAGTCTAGGTCTTCTTGTGATATGATGGTCTAGATCCTTTCGGGATTTCACGATTTGTTATTTCATGAATTTAGAAGTCTTGTCACTGAGTTACCCAAACTGTGAACGTCGAGATACCGAAATGAGATGGCGCTTAGATCTGCTACCACCTGTCCTTTGAGATGGATTGTCTAGATTCTCTCGTGACTTTGCAAGTCGAAATTTCTCCTGTGCACTCCAGAGGACTAAACCTCGTGCACTTTCTCATGGATCCAACGACTGTCAGTCCTCTATGCAAGATCTAATGACTGAAACTCTTTCACCTTTTCCACACTCTCCTCATCTCTTCTGAACTGGATTTTTTCCTTGGATCTGTTCACAGGTCAGATCTTACAGCTGCGACGGTTGTTATTTGCTCCTTAGATGTGATCTTTGCTGCATTTGAAGGAATTTTCTTCTGTGGAATAAAAAATCATGATTCTTTCAAAGATTTGAAATAATTTCATGAGTTCTTTGAAGCTTACCATTGTCTGCTACAATCTTTGACAAATTTGAGAGAATTCTCGTAAATCTTTAAATGATTCTACCTTCTACAGGAATCTTTAACAAATTTGAACGAATTCTTCAAGTTCTTCAAATGTTTCTGCGTCCTGCAGCTCTTCTTCATGAATCTTTTATGAATTGAAGATTTTGCATAAATATTTTACTATTTCTCCATCTACAGTCTTTGCTTCCTTCTTGTGTTTCTTCTCCTCGAAACTTTCAAGCATAGTATGCTCTGCGATGTCAGCAAGCTCCTTACGATGATCTTTTGAGAGTATGAATGAACAACTTTCCAAGCTTTGTGAAAATTCTATTAAGTGTTCTATCGTGATCCATGTAAGCTCTTATCTGTGAGGATCTTCTTGCTCTCCATCCTGTGTGGAGGTTTACTACTGAAGCTCTGATACAATGATAAATAGTGAAGCAATAAATGAAGAGAGAAAGAATAGAATAGAGAAGAGCATATTAGAATATAAGAAGAAGAGTACAAAATGAGTACATGAGGAATTTCATGACGAAGTACTATGCAAAAGGAAATAGTTGAGCTAAATAGGCTAAAGCAAAACAAAAATAGAAAGTACAGCTGGCCAGGACAGCTGGTAGTGTATAGTCAGCCTGTTGAGGTTACATTATATTTAACAATTCACACTTGTGTAAATTCGCTTTCCTACAAGTCTTATTTCTGTCAATCGAAGGGACTCATAGATTGAATATCGTGAAAGGTATTTGGGTTCCTGGCTTGTAATATCATAGGAACTGTATAATGGAAACTCCTTCCATGATTTCTCTACATCACGTTTATCACTATCGCAATTGTCTTGGAATGTCTATATATCATTCTGATATAATTTTAAACACACACTGTCAACATATATACATAAAATTCTGAGGTTCTAAGTATATTTTCTTCATCCCATGCATATATATTTGGGTTCTATGAATGAATATTTTCTTCATATTATTATTGTCTGAATACTTTCCATGGATATTAGCATATAATTACTCTCCATTGTTATTATTGTATTCCTGATAGTGATTTTTAATAGTCTTACACTGCCTCATTTAAAACAAATGTAGATGGTATAATGTGCATATTTACAAAATATAAATAATTCAAGTTCCATAAAGATATTTATCTAAGATATTTCATTAGAATACAATTGTAATAACAACAACATAGACATTTAAATTTAATAATTTGAAATGAAAAACCTAGAATACATAAGGAGCAACCAAGTTCTACCCAACCATAGAATGGATCATCCAATTTACTTGATCCAATCACCCCCAATCCTGATCATGAATCCATAAGGGAGAAAAAAGCTTCCTGTTTCAACACCCTCTTAAACTTGGTAGTTTCCTAACACATATAGTGCTCCCACAACAAGTCTTTCTCCTTTTTTCCTCTATAGAAAGAAATCTTTTTCAACTATTTCCTTTCTTCCACATGCTAAGCATAGTCCTTCCTCCTCACACATGTGTTCTTATATTTATTTTTTACCCAGGTATTATTCTTTCCCAAATATTTTTCCTCCTTGAAACTTTTTGCAGCTACGGGCAATCCATGATTCTGAGGGTGTGTGAATCACTAGAATAGACTTATGAAACTTGTCCTTTCCTACCCAGGTTCAAATTCAACTTGCTCCCCACTCATGGATTCATAATCATCTCTTTTGAACTAGGTTTTTACTTCTGTCCCCTTTATTTATTAAATAAAAATATTGTCTCTTACAACTATCTAGTCCCTAAGGACACTTGTAAATTCACTCTCTCATACAATAATTAAATAACTAACAGTCTAATTTACCCATGTAACATTCCTCTCTTAAACTCACCCGATGTGGCTTATTCTTTGAGGTCACTTTCTTGCAAGTGACCTGATTCATTATATGATTGACTTCTTCTCGTATGGATTCCGATGATGAGACTGTGGATTATTATATCATGTTATGTTATTATGTATAGACAGATGCTATTGACTAGTTTCTCCTAATTGTGCATGACTCTTGACCAATGGAGGATGTCGATGGGATCGATGGACCTCCTTGGACTCAGGAATGAGTCAAGGAGTGGACTGTATATGGTTTGAGTTTTTATATTCGATATGTTCTGTATGATTGGATATTACGATGTTTTTTATGGATTGCTGACATGTTTGTTGATGGATGTAGGGTGACGATAGCTTACAAATTAGATTCACTTTTGGAGTAAAGGGGCCATGCACGACAACCAAAGATATTGATAGAAAGGTGTGGCAGAAAAACTGCCACAACATACTATCACTCTTGTCATGGCTTGAACTATAGGTTAACGATTATGTAGTTCGAGAGATCCACGATGTCGTGAGAGCAGACCGTCATAGTTTCTCATGATGGTTCTAAGGTTTATGTAATAAGGTAGGTTTATGTAATAAGGTAGGTTCCTTATTCCTTAGAGGCCCTTATTCTCCAACAAGGTTACTTAACAGAGTATTAACTTCAAGGGCTTGACGTCTAACAACATCAATCAAAAGGCGAGTGGCACCCTTGGGGTACATAGTGAGTCTTGAATGGAGCATCGTGTAAATGAAACAAAAATAGAGGTGAGTGGCACCCTTGGAGCACATAGTGCATATTGAAGGGCACGTCCTGATTCTTACACTGGTGAGTTAATGAATCTAGTACCTAGAAAACTATGTCTCCTTATGACTTGGTCAGCCTTAAAATGAACATTGCATGAGTACAAATTAATAATAATAAAATTTCCCTTAACAACATTTTATGTTGAGCCTAAAGAATTTAATCCTATGTATAAATAGGTATTGGGAACTAAAAATTAATTAAACAAGTAATAAAAGCGGGGATTAAGAAAATGGGGGGTGAAAATTTAAATTAAAAAGAGAAAATTTTGAAGGGTTAAATTATTTTAAAAGATTAAAGATTGACTAAGTACAAACCTGCTAATTTATAACTAGGACCAAAAAGGGGAAAATTTAATACAAGAGGAATCTGGAACATAGAAGGGAATCTAGCCTAGAGAAATTTCTAATTAATAACTCAACAATGTTTTAACAAAGGTGTCAGTCATTAAAAGGAATGTAAGGGAACAAAGAGACATCAAGGAACATTTCTAGTAACATTTTTAGGTGGGTGAGGGAAATTGGCCATTTAAATTAATTAATTAAATACTTTCTCATGCAACTAAGGGATCGGGTGACATATGTACGTGGGAGGTTTATCCTAAATAAATTTAATAAAAATAATCTAATGAGGGTTTTGGCAATGAATCACAAATAGAACTCTATAAAATGAATGACGGAGGAGTTTTTGTTGATTAAGGTTCATTGTCATTGATGTCAACCCTTGAAGAAAGCCTAGTAGCACAAAGTTTTGGGTAGTGGACCCAATATTATTTGATGTAAATATGACTCATTATTTTTTTGTCATGGTTGATAAGAAGTAAATAGGGATGAACCCCAAAGTGGTCCCTTTATGATGAAATCCCTCACGGGAAGATGCTTTGTGGAGTAAGAGAACCCATGCTTAATTGTGGAATAATGAGATGAAGGAAAGTGAATTTGTCAGGGAAAATATCCTATATGGAGAGTTCTTGTCATGTCATTTCTGGTGGTATGTGGAATGTCACATAATTCCTCATGGTTAGAGAGTTATGGCCATGAGAAGTTGGAGACCCCAGGTTTGGATAATGGACCCAAGTTTGTTTGATGGGTAACGGTATGAGTTATGATATATTTTTAGATAATAACGTTCTATATGTATAGTACATGTCGTGCCATTTCTGGTTGTATGTAGAACGTCACATAACTCCTCACAGTTTGAGAGTTATGGCCTTACGAAGTTGGAGGACCCTCATATGTCATCTAGAAGCCCCGAAAGCTCAAAGTAGTCAAAGTGGTTTAAGAGATTTTAAAAGGTAAATAATAAAGTGATGATGAGTGTACTATAATTCAAAGTGAATACAAACTAAATTATTTCAATAATAAATTTAATGGAGAAATTAGAAGTGGACCCAACCCTAAAATAAGGAATGTGGGCCAAGTGACCTAGAAAA
>JASDQU010243534.1:33236-54309 GCA_032191745.1 Picea mariana
ACCTTTTAAAATCTCTTAAACCAGTTTGACTAGTTTGACCTTTTGGGGCTTCTAGATGACATATAAGGGTCCTCCAACATCGTAAGGCCATAAATCTCAAAACGTGAGAAGTTATGTGACGTTATACATACCACCAAAAATGGCATGACATGTACTATCAATATAGAATAGTATTATCTGAAAATATATCATAACTCATATTGTTACCCATCAAACAAATTGGGTCCATTACCCAAACGTGGGGTCTCCAACTTTTCATGGGCATAACTCTCTAACCATGAGGAATTATGTGATGTTCCACCTACCATCGGAAATGATATGACAAGCACTATCCATCTAGGATATTTTCCGTGAAAAATTTACTTTCATTCATCTCATTATTCCACAATTAAGCATGGGTTCTCTTACTCCACTAAGCATCTTCCTGTGAGGGCTTTCACCATAAGGGGACCACTTTGGGGTTCATCCATATTTACTTCTTATAAACCATGAAAAAACAATAATGAGTCATATTTAAAACAAAAAATATTGTGTCCATTACCCAAACCTTTTAGCTATGGGGCTTTCTTCAAGGGTTGACATCAATGACAACCAACCTTAATCAATAATCTCCCCCTTTGGCATTGATGGAAACACTCTGATGAAATACTAAAATCATATCACTCACGCTCCCCTTGGAACCATGCCTTTGTCCTCTGCATATGATAAATATGATCCCCACTGAACCATGACTCTATCCTTTGCATATGACAAATCTGTTCCCCCTGGAACCATGCCTCTATCCTTTGCACCTGATAAATTTATCCCCCTTTGTCATCAATGGCAAAGGTATCTTTCCATCTGGGACTGCTCCTCCTAACAGTCGGTCCTCTTATGGTGCTTCCTCGTGTACATATAAGACATATAATATAATCATTCAAAAAGCATGAAAAAAGAATTGATTTTTTGAGTAGAAATAACTCCAAGTCTTTGGCGAACATATTCAAAGGCTTCCCGTGGAAGTGGTTTTGTAAAGATGTCTACCACTTGTTCTTTTGTACCCACATAATCAACTCTGATGTTCTTTTCTACAACCTGTTCCTGTATAAAGTGATACTTGATTGGAATGTACTTTGTCTTGGAGTGCATCACCGGGTTTTTTGAGATATTGATGGCACTTGTATTGTCACAATATATTGGAATGGACTCATCATACTCAACCTGTATATCTGTCAAAGTTTGTTTCATCCAAGGAACCTGTGTACAACATGTTGATGCTGCAATATACTCTATCTTGGTTGTAGATAGAGATATCGATGATTGTTTCTTTCTTAGCCATGATACCAAACACTCACCTAAGTAGAACACTTCTCCACTGGTGTTTCATCGGTCATCAATAATACATCCCCAATCTACATCTATGTAGGAAATAAGTGATAGATATTTTTCTTTTGGATACCATAATCCAAAATATTTTGTTCCTTTGAGATATCTGAAAATCCTCTTTACTGCTAATACATGTGATTCCTTTGGTGCTGCTTGAAATCATGCCACCTATCCAATTGTCTGCATTACATCTAGTTTGGATGCTGTCACATATAGTAGGCTACCAATAATTGACCTATATTTCCTATGATCTGTAGACTTTGAATCATCATATTTGCTCAACTTACAACTAGTTTGCATGGGAGTGATAACTGGTTTGCAATCCTCCATTCTGAACCTCTTTAGAATTTCTCTGATATACTTGGTTTGAGAAATAATAATTCTTGGGTTTCTTTGACATATCGGAAGTCCTAGAAAAAAGGATAGTTCTCCAAGTAATGACATTTCAGATTCATTATGCATGTCTTTTGCAAATTTCTGGCTTAACTTGTCATCATCACTACCAAAAATAATATCAACAACATAAACTTCAATTAATAAAATATTACCTTGACTTACCTTGATGTAGAGGTTGTTGTCTGCACTTCCTTTTCTGAACCTTGCATGTTGCATATACTTATCCAATCTGGAGTACCATGCTCTAGGAGCCTATTTCAGACCATACAATGCCTTCTTTAATTTACACACATAGTATGTGTTCTCTGACAACTGAAATCCTTCTAGTTGTTCAATGTAGACTTCTTCTTCAAGTTCCCCATTTAGAAAAGTTGATTTTATGTCCATCTGATATACTTTAACATTATTGGAGCATGCATAAGCTAAAAGAAAACGGATTGCTTTCATTCTGGCAACTAGGGCAAATGTCTCTTCAAAGTTGATTCCTTCAATATATGCATATCCTTTACATACCAATCTAGCTTTGTTCCTTGTAACTTGTATATCTTCAGTCAATTATTCCTGAAAACCCATTTTGTACTAATCACATTCTTATTCTTTGGTCTTGAAACCAATTCCCAAGTGTCATTTTTCTCTATCTGATCCAATTCTTCATCCATGACGTTATTCCAAAATCCATCTTTCTTGGCTTCTTCAAAACATTTTGGTTCAATTGTAGATAAGAGTGTTAGGTGTGTTTGCTCGGATGAATGGATTTTTCTTCTAGTCTCAACTCCTGCATCTTTGTTTCCAATAATCTGATCTGAAGGATGATTCTTCGGTACTTGTTTGCTAGGTGTCTTTTGATATACTTGTTGAACTTTCTCTTCTACTTCTATCAGATTCTCTTCATGTTCATCTTTCTCTTCTTCTTCTTTTTTATCTTTTTCTTCAAAAAGTTGTTCCATTGATTTGTGTTCTTCTTTCTTTGATTATGGTCTGCCTATTTCATCAATTGTTACATTGATGCTTTCCACAACTTTGTTTAATCTTAGATTGTATCACTTGTATGCTTTCCTTGTACTTGAGTAACCAACAAGTACTCATTTGTCCACATGAAATTCAAACTTTCCCATTTTGTCATCTTCTCTTTTGATATAGCATTTGCTTCCAAAAACTTTGAAGTGCTTCAGATTTGCTGGTCTTCCTTTCCATAGCTTGTAGGGATTTTTATCAGTGTTGTTTCTAAGAATTACTCTATTTTGAATGTGAAATGTTATATGCACTGCTTGTGTCCAAAAAAAATCTTTCAACTTTGTATACATTATCATTGTTCGGGCCATTTCTTGTATTGTCATGTTCTTTCTTTCAACAACTCCATTCTGTTGAGGTGTCCTAGTGACTGAGAATTGCCTTTTTATTCCATGATTGTTGTAGTAGTCCATAAATTCCTTTGAAGTGAAATCTCCTTCGTTATCCGATATTAAGCATTTGATTCTTGAATCCATCTCATTTTGAACCATTTCCTTGTAGATATTGAAATTTTCAAAAGCTTCTGGTTTTTTCTTTAGAAAGAAACCTACAGTCATTCTTGTATAATCATCAACTAATAACATAAAGCAATTCTCACCTTTTAAGGATTTTGTTGTATTTGGTCCAACTAGATCAGTATGCACAATTTCTAGTGGTTTTGTTGTTGAATATTCCTTTAATTTGAAGCTGGTCTTTGTTTGCTTTCCTTGTTGGCAATGCTTGCATAAAGTGTTGGTTGGTTTCGTGATCTAGGGCATTTCTCTGACTGCATCTCTTTTGTTGACTTTGACAAGGTTATCAAAATGCATGTGACCCATTCTTCTATGCCATATCCATATTTCATCTTCCTTTCTTGGACAACACTTTTCATTTCCAATTTCACTTAACACATATATGTTGCTTGAAGTTCTTGTAGCTCTAGCGACCAATTTTCATGAACCTTCTTTTCTTATCTCATACTTTTGTGAATCGAAAGTAAATTTATTAACTTGGTCACACATTTAACTCACACTTTAAAGATTATGTTTCATATCTTCTACTAGGAGAACATTTTCTGTCTTTTCATTCTTGTTCCCAATTCAAACTGTGCCTTTTCCAATGATTTTGGATAAATCATCATTTCCAAAGGAGATTGATCCATCTCTTTCCTTTCGTAATGTAAGAAACTTGTCTCTATCACCTATCATGTGTTTTGAACATCCACTGTTAACATAACAACCATGTTTCTTCTCTTTAGCTTGTAGAGTGACTGTGCATTCTTCATTGCTATATTGATATTTCTTTCTTATCCATGTCATTTTTTGAGGTTGTTGTTAGTGACTCTGTTGAGGTTCTTTAGGAGGGACTGTCATTCTGCAATTTTTGGCCATGTGTCCAAAATTGTTACATTTGTAACATTCCACTTCAGTGATCAAAGATTCAAACCTGTTGTAACTTCTTCTCGGTGTTTCAATACATCTTCTTGAATAACCCCTTTGTGTATGACTCTCAAAGTAGTTACTGTTCCTGTTGTTAGCTCTGCAATTTACAACTTTATGTCCAAAATTATTACATGCATAACATAAATCAAAAAATATAGTTTGATACCTGGTACTTGAAGATCTTATGAAAGGAGGTGCTCTTATGAATCCTTCTTCTTCTTGAGGGTTGTCTATCTGTTGTTGATTATGAAATCTGAATCTTCTCGATGGAGGAGTGTCCCTGTAACCTAACTTGTATATATTTTTATCTCGTTTGATTGTTTGTGCATAACGTTTTGGATGTTTTTCTTGCTCTATTGTTTTGGAGCTTGATCCCTTTTCTGTCTGATTGTATCCAAGTCCGGAGTTGTCAAGATACGATTTTTGACTGCTGATAATGTCATCCAAAACTTTTGAGCTATTCTGCATATTTTTCTTTTGAATATCCTTTCTTAGTGTGACAATCTCTGCTTCTAGGTTTCCAATGATATTGTCATTTCCTTTTATCCATTCTTTGAGTTCTTCTTCAATTCTTTTATCTTCTTCTATTTGAACCTTCAATTTTGTGATCATTTGTTCTAGTTATTGAGTGTCTTTTTTCTTATCTAGTTCTGCTTGTAGTTTTTTGTTTTTCTTTTTTTCTTTTCCGATAACTTCTATGGCACTCATTAATTATTCTCAGAAGTCAACTTGTGCCTCTTCAATTTCTTCTTCATATTCTTCTTTGGAGTCTTCTTTATCAGAGTCTTCTACTACCATGAATAGAACTCTCCCTATTCCAAAATTCGTCCTTGTTGGCTTCTTCAAAACAGTTTGGTTCAATTGTACACAAGAGTGCTAGGTGTGTTTGTTCTCGTGAATGGATTTTTCTTCTAGTCTCAACTCCTGCATCTTTGTTTCCAATAATCTGATCTGAAGGATGATTCTTCTGTACTTGTTTTCTAGGTGTCTTTGGAGATACTTGTTGATCTTTCTCTTCTACTTCTGTCGGATTCTCTTCATCTTCATCTTCCTCTTCTTCTTCTTTTTCATCTTCTTCTTAAAAAATTTGTTCCATTGATTTGTGTTCTTCTTTATTTGATTATGGTCTGCCTATTTCATCAATTATTACGTTCATGCTTTCCACAACTTTGTTTAATCTTAGATTGTAACACTTGTATGCTTTCCTTGTACTTGAGTAACCAACAAGTATTCCTTTGTCCATATGAGAGTCAAACTTTCCCATTTTGTCATCTTCTCTTTTCATATAGCATTTGCTTCCAAAAACTCTGAAGTTCTTCAGATTTGCTAGTCTTGCTTTCCATAGATTATAGGGATTTTTATCAGTGTTGTTTCTGAGAATTACTCTATTTTGAATGTGAAATTCTATATGCACTTCCTATGTCCAAAAAATATCTGTCAACTTTGAATCCATTATCATTGTTCGAGCCATTTCTTGTACTGTCGTGTTCTTTCTTTCAACAATTCCATTCTGTTGAGGTGTCCTAGCGACCGAGAACTGTCTTTTTATTCCATGATTGTTGCAGTAGTCCATAAATTCATTTGAATTGAAATCTTCTCCATTATCTGATCTTAAGCATTTGATTCTTGTATCCATCTCATTTTGAACCATTTCCTTGTAGATCTTGAAATTTTCAAAAGCTTCTAATTTGTTCTTGAGAAAGCAAGTTGTAGTCATTCTTTTATAATCATCAACTAATAACATAAATTAATTCTCACATTTTAAGGCTTTTGTTGTAGTTGGTCCAACTAGATCAGTATGCACAAGTTCCAGTGGTTTTTTTGTTGAATATTCCTTTGATTTGAAGTTGGTCTTTGTTTTCTTTCCTTGTTGGCAATGCTTGCATAAAGTGTTGGTTGGTTTCGTGATCTGGGGCATTTCTCTGACTGCATCTCTTTTGTTGACTTTGACAAGGTTATCAAAATGCATGTGACCCATTCTTCTATGCCATAGCCAACTTTCATCTTCCTTTCTTAGACAACAATTTTCATTTCCAATTTCTCTTAACACATATATGTTGCTTGAAGTTCTTGTAGTTGTAGCGACCAATTTGCATGAACCTTCTTTTCTCATCTCACACTTTTGTGAATCAAAAGTAAATTTATTACCTTGGTCATACATTTGACTCACACTTAAAAAATTATGTTTCATATCTTCTACTAGTAGAACATTTTCTCCCTTTTGATTCTTGTTCCCAATTTAGACTGTGCCTTTTCCAATGATTTTGGATGAATAATCATTTCCAAAGGAGACTGATCCATCTCTTCCTTTCCTAATGTAAGAAACTTATCTCTATCACCTATCATGTGTTTTGAACATCCGCTGTTAACATACCAACCATGTTTCTTCTCTTTAGCTTGTAGAGCGAATGTGCATTCTTCATTTCTATATTGATCTTTCTTTCTTATCCATGTCATTTTCTGAGGTTCTTGTTAGTGACTCTGTTGAGGTTCTTTAGGAGGGACTATCATTCTACAATTTTTGGCCATGTGTCCAAAATTGTTACATTTGTAACATTCCACTTCAGTGCTCAAAGATTCAAACCTGTTGTAACTTCTTCTGTGTGTTTCACTACGTCTTCTTGAATAACCCCTTTGTGTATGGCTCTCAAAGTAGTTATTGTTCCTGTTGTTAGCTCTGCAATTTATAGCTTTATGTCCAAAATTATTACATGTATAACATAAACCAAAAAATATAGGTTGATACCTGGTAGTTGAAGATATTATGAAAGGAGGTGCTCTTATGAATCCTTCTTCTTCTTGAGGCCTGTCTATCTGTTG
Organism: Picea mariana; assembly: GCA_032191745.1. Classification (NCBI taxonomy): domain Eukaryota; kingdom Viridiplantae; phylum Streptophyta; class Pinopsida; order Pinales; family Pinaceae; genus Picea; species Picea mariana. The sequence goes on from JASDQU010243534.1 coordinate 40,250, forward strand.
TTGATTCTAAAATCTAAATCTTCTCGGTGGAGGAGTGTCCCTGTAATCTTCCTTGTATATATTTTTATCCACTTTGATTGTTTGTGCATAACTTTTTGGATTTGCTTCTTTCTCTATTGTTTTGGAGCTTGATCCCTTTTCTGTCTGATTGTATCCAAGTCTCGACTTGTCAAGATAAGATTTTTGACTGCTCATAATGTCATCCAGAACTTTTGAGCTATTCTGCATATTTTTCTTTTGAATATCCTTTCTTAGTGTGACAATTTCTGATTTATTAAGAACTTTGTTATGATAATATAATATAATTGTTTTGTAATACCTACATGCATCTTTTGCTAGGGGAAAGCATACAATTACTAACATAAATATGGGTCAATGATGATGATGATGATTAATGTTTATTTGTTTTCAGCTTATTTTTTATTGATATTGCATATAATATTATTAAATTAAAACAAAATGTACTTGAATTTTTTTATCTTTTTAATTTATGGATACGAATTCTAAGCATATTTTCAGAAGATGCATTTCTATAGAATTTAGTTTACTTTAAAATTCATAATTATGTTTAAAATATGCATTTCTATAGGAATTAGTTTACTTTAAAATTCATAATTATTAAAAATCCATAATTATTTAAAGAATAGAATAAGGTTGATCTTTAAAATATATGAATTATAATTTTTTTTAATGTTTATTTGTTTTCATCTTTTTTTAATTAAGATTGCATATAATATTATTAAATTAAAACAAAATCTTCTATGGATTCACATCAAGCAATATTGGATTTCGAAATCGTTAATCACCATTATTCAGATAGTGGGGAGCATGATTTAGATTATGGTTGGGAAATCATAGACATAATAGAGCATGGTGATCATAGATAATGGTTAGGAAATTATAGACAAACTAGTATATTATGATGATAGATAATGAGTGGGAAATCAGAGACAAATTAGAGTATGGTGATGATAAGTACTTGAAAATAGATAAAAAAGTTAAAATGAAAATAGTTTCAGGAAATTGGAAATGATTGCAGGAAATTGGAGCTAAAGATGCAAATATTCCTATGTCAAACAACTCTCACAAATCTAAGTGAGTGGAGCACTCTAGAGATAAACAAGTGACATATATTGTAATTGCAAATAATGTAGAGTAAACAAGTTGCCCTGCATATTATTAAAGGGTGCCTCTCTCTTTGGCAATAGTTGATGGTATTTTTCAGTTCAATTCTCCATTCTCTGTGTCCTTCAGCATATCAATGATTGATACTTCCTTTGTGCCCTCCTTGGAGATCTTATACCACCCTTTTTAGTTGGCATTAGCCAATGAGTTCAACATGTTATTTGTGAATCAAAATCATACTTTTGGAGAGAGAACCATATAGCAGGGATTCCAATTCATCCATGTCTACTCTAGTTCAAAAATGATCTCATTATTTACATGATTTACTTCGACTATAACAACGTCAGAATCCGACGACTATGAAAATCGACACCTGATTCCAACTATCAAAACTCATCGAGAAAATGAATGGAGAGACTACCGATTCTTCGATCCAAAGTCTCTCCACCTACTTCAATAATTCTCTCGAGATGAAAGAAGATACTAAATAGAATATCACTCCTAAACGCATTAGTTATTCAGACAATTTCTTTCCAAGGCCACAAAGATGTCTTCTACAAATTCCACATACAACTACATATGAGTGATCTCAAAGAGGTATTACTCATAAAAATCAATTATGGTTTATTGATGTATCTTCATCGTGAATTTGATCTATTTGAGATCTCCTCCTTCGACAATGCCTTCTTATGGGCCTTTGTCATGGAATGTAAGGTCGTCCCTAGAATCTGCTCTCCGCAAATTAGATGCCCATCTTCTAATACTATCATTTCGCATGCACTTTTCACAAGAACAACTCACACACCTCAGTAGATTGTCATTCCCTTAAAAATTTAGGGACTAATAAAACATTGGTTGTAGAGGTCACTCCCAATGAACTCCCTAAACAACCATAAACTGTATCTCTTGAAAACCCCATAGAAGTCAACCCCTCCCTCATTATCATGAATACTCTCGAATTGGGCTACACTAACGTTCCCCTCTTTACTCATAATTGTCAAATTCAAAATGAACTCACCACACTCATTTTGGAAAATGCAAGCTAGAAGAATATTGCCTCCCAAGAATTAGTCCATGATTTGTAACTTCCCACAACGCCCCACTTGAATCATTATGGCCTAGTGTTGTACAAAAAGGGAGAACCATGTATCATTATCGCCTACTGTTGTACCATCACATTTACTATTGGACAAAATTATATTCAATATATAGGATTCATTATGGACCAAACAAGGGTGCATCCACTACTACATATGACCAAATTTACCAGGGTTTTTCATTTCTATTACCACACATATCCGTCGCACTTTACATGAAGACAAACAATATTTTTCATGGAACTTTTTACGTCACTATATCCATGCAATAATATTATTCGTTGAAACAACGATGAAATTAGGTCGCTAATTTCAGGGAAAGAAGAAGAGATGCATACCTTCTTGCGATGAACATGTGTTCCTATAGAGATGAAAAATAATGGTAATAGCGATGAAGTCCTGTGGAAGAGTAGAAAACCCACCAATGTCTTGCGATGAAAATTCCATGTTTGCGACGGACATACTTCGCTATAACATTGACTTTGGTAGGTTTTAAAAAAAATAATTTGATAGTTTTCTATTCTCTGAAAACAATGATATGCTACAAAAGCCTTACAATGACATGCTATAGAAGTCCCCATATTCATGATAAACAAAATTCTTAGCACTGTACCTAATGAGAAATATGATTTGTTGTTGATTAATGCACAAATTTGATGTCTAGCACCAATCCCTTATCCTACTTCAAGGACAGAGCCTTTCAAGGAGGGGCGATAGTGGTTGATATGAGGCACTTACAATATTCTCTTTGTATTGATAATAAGTTATCCTCTACTAAACCAGGCCAACCACATGAAGGTGGAAGCTCATATGGCCCTTCACCCCCCTCACATCGTTCTCATTTCCCTATACCCAACAAATTATTTTGTTTATATAGAAAATATATCGACATTCATGCATAACTATGCTAATCATCAAAACATATGAACATATAAACATTTAATCATATTGTGGTAATTCATATAAACAATGTTTTAGACTAGCAACATCAACAAACATCCAAATACAAGTCATGAATTTATACTTCTAGTTTTTCTTTGATTTATGTTTTTTTAAATTCATTAAATTGACGATTGGGGTATCATAATAATCGTCTGAGATTGTATTTCCTATTCCTTGTCCTTCTGTTGTTTGTTTTTCCATTCAATCATGTACCATAGTTCTGGTATGTTGCTAAGAAGGGCATGGAGGTAGTTGTGCAGGGGTGTGAACTGCAACAATGAAAATTATCATATCGATATGATGAAATATAATTGAAATAACTATTTAATTATTTTGATTAACATTACAATATTTCTCTTTACATGTTTGTGTAGATGTGGCAGTTGGTGCATTAATTTCTTGTCCACTTGGTTCCTCTTGCAGTTCACCCTTCTGAGTTACATGCTCTTCCATTTAAAGAAGTTAATATATAAGTATAAGTCAGGAAATAAATATCTACAATCACAGTAAATATTTCTAATTCTAAAGCATAGATACCAGAGTGGGTACTATGCTCATAACTATCATTGGACACGTTCTCCCTAGTATGAAGTGGTTTCTGTTGAATAACGCTTGATTCACTGTTGTGATTGCACTGTTTCTTGAAAAAAAAAATATTTAGTTAAGTGTGATATAATAAAATATGAATAGTATTTACAAACATGTTTTTACGATTACCATATTCGTTTTATTTGCCTGCATTTGTGTGGATGGGGAAGTTGGAGTCTTCCCCAAGCTTCTCTGATATTCAATCACGCTTTTAAAACCGTGTCTATAACCAAGATTTAGTTCCTCCTCAGTGATAGCAGTTTGTAACATATTTAACTACAATGCATGAGACCATTAAAATTACCAATAATGAAAAAATATTTCTATTCGCTACTCTTAAATAAATATTCACCAGAGTTAATCATTTAATTCTTACAAATCAATATTTTAGTTTTCCATAGCCACCCTCGCCTAGTTTACTTTGCCCGTGCTTTTCCATTCTATCGTTGGTTTCTTTGGAAGTGTTAGGTAGCCTATATATGAAAATTTTGAAAAAAAAAAGATATTGGAATTGTTACTTAAAATAAGAAAGAAAAACATAAATCAACATATTTCACTAAGAATATGTTGAGGTAGGTTTTTATTGGCCTTCTCCAACTGAAAATTGTTCTCATCCTCGCTTCAGCTTGCTAATCGATGTGACCTCAACAGTACCTCCTAGCCAACACTATGGGTACTCTTCTTCCCCTTTAGGCCCCGGAGCTGCAAGGGGGCCACGCACAACAAAACTACAGAAAATAAGGCTCCCATATCATCTCACACAATCGAGCTAACACTCCCTTTCTAACTAGGAATCCCAACTCCCACAAGATAAAATCAATCAAGAATAATTCTGGCAGTGTAACCTTACGCTTACCCGTCGTGATCACATTCCTGCTCCACCATTCCTTTTATAGAGTTTTGTTTGTGAGTTATAGCCAAAACCCTAATTAGATTATTTTTATTGAATTTATTTACGATAAACCTCCCACGTACACATGTCACCCCATCCCTTAGTTGCACGAGAAAGTAATTAATTAATTAATTTAAATGGCCAATTTCTCTCACCCACCTAAACACTTTCCTAGAAATGTTCCTCGATGTCCCTTTATTCCCTTACATTCCTTTTAATGACTCACACCTTTGTTAAAGCCTTGTTGAGTTATAAATTAGAAATGTATCTATGCTAGATTGCCTTCTATGTTTCAAAGTCCTTTTGTACTAATTTTTCCCCGTTTTTGTCCTAGTTCTAAATTAGTAGGTTTGTACTTAGCCAATCTTTAATATTTTAAAATAATTTAACCCTTCAAATTTTTTTCTTTTTAATTAAATTTTTCACCCCCCATTTTCTTCATCCCCCCTTTTATTACTTTCTTAATTAAATTTTAACTCCCAATACCTAGTTATACATAGGATTAAATTCTTTAGGCTCAACATAAAACGTTGTTAAGGGAAATTTTATTATTATTAATTTGTACTCATGCAATGTTCATTTTAAGGTTGACCAAGTCCTAAGGAGACATAGTTTTCTAGGTGATAGGTTCATTAACTCATCAGTGTAAGAATAACGACGTGCCCTTCAAGACACACTACATGCTCCAAGTGTGCCACTCGTGTGCATTTTTGTTTCATTTACACGATGTTCCCTTCAAGATGCACTATGTATCATAATCATTGGGGTATCATAATAATCCTTTAACACTGTATTTACTATGCTCTGTCCTTCTATTGTTTGTATTTTCATGCGCTCATGTACCATACTTCTGGTAAGTCACTAAGAAGGGTGTGGAGGCTGTTGTGCAAGGGCATGAACTGCATCAATGAAAATGATCATATCGATATGTTGAGATGTAATTGAAACTACTATTTCATTATTTTGATTAACATTACAATATTTTTCTTTACATGTCTGTGATAGTTGGTGCATTAATTTCTTGTCCACTTGGTTCCTCTTGCAGTTCACCCTTTGGAGCTACATGAACTTCCATTTAAAGAAGATAACATATAAGTATAAGTCAGGAAATAAGTATCTACAGTCACAGTAAATATTTCTAATTCTAAATCATACATACTAGAATGGGTTTGTTCTCCCCATTATCATTGGACATGTGCTCCCTAGAATGAAGTGGTGTCTATTGAATACTGCTAGATTCACTGCTCCATTTGCATTGTTTCTTGAAAAAAACCATAAATAATTAGTTAATGGTGATATAATAAAATATGAATAGACTTTACAAGTATGCTACTCCGGTTTCCTTATTCATTTTATTTACATGCATTTGCGTGGCTGTGGAAGTTGGAGTCTGCCCCAAGCTTCAACAATATTCAATCACGCTTTTAAAAATGTGCTTGTAACCATGCTTTAGGTCCTCATTGGTGGAAGTAGTTTGGAACGTATTTAACTGCAGTGCATAACACCATTAAAATTACCAATAACAAAAACAAATATTTTTTCGCTACTCTTAAATAAATTTTCACCACAGTTAATCATTTAATTCTTAAGATTAGAGATTTTAGTTTTCAATAGCCACCGTGGACTATTTTATGATCCCCGTTCTTTTCCATTCTATCCTTGGTTTCTTTGGACGTGTCAGGTAGCCTATATATGGAATTTTTGAAAAAAATTAGATATTGGAATTATTACTTAAAACATGAAAGAAAAACATAAATGAGCATATTTCACTAACAATATGCTGAGGTAGGTTTTTGTTAGCCTTCTCCAATTGGAAATTTTTTTCATCCTCACTTGAGCTTGTTAATTGATGTGACCTCCCTAGTACTTCTCAGCCAATGCTATGGGTACTTTTCTTCCCCTTAGCCCCTCGAGCTGCAAGGGGGCCACGCGCAACACAACTAGAGAAAATCTATCTCCCATCTCATCTCACATAGTCAAGCTACCACTCCCTTTTGAACTGAGAATCCCAACTCCTAGAAGAAAAAATCAGTCAAGAATAATTCCAGCAGTGTAACCTTATGCTTACCTGTCGTGATAAAACTCCTCCTCGGCCATTCATTTTATAGAGTTTTATTTGTGATTCATTGCCAAAACCCTCATTATATTATTTTTATTAAATTTATTTAGGATAAACCTCCCACATACATGTGTCACCCGATCCCTTAGTTGGACAAGAAAGTATTTAATTAATTAATTTAAATGGCCAATTTCCCTCACCGACATAAAAATGTTCCTAGAAATGTTCTTCGATGTCTCTTTATTCCCTTACATTCCTTTTAATGAATGAAACCTTTGTTAAAGCCTTGTTGAGTTAGAAATTAGAAATTTCTCTAGGCTATATTCCCTTCTATGTTCCAGATTCCTTTTGTATTAAATTTCCCCCCTTTTGTTCCTAGTTATAAATTAGCAGGTTTGTAATTAGTCAATCTTTAATCTTTTAAAATAATTTAACCCTTCAAAAATTTCTCTTTTTAATTTAAACCTTCACCCCCCATTTTCTTCATCCCCACTTTTATTACTTGTTTAATTAAATTTTAGTTCTGAATACCTATTTATACAGAGGATTAAATTCTTTAGGCTCAACATAAATTTTTGTTAAGGGAAATTTTATTATTATTAATTTGTACTCATGCAACGTTCATTTTAAGGCTGACCAAGTCCTAAGGAGACATAGTTTTCTAGGTACTAGGTTCATTACCTCATCAGTGTAACAATCAGGACGTGCCCTTCAAGATGCAATACATGCTCCAAGGGAGCCACTCGCATGTATTTTTGTTTCATTTACATAATGTTCCATTCAAGACACACTATGTGCCCCAAGGGTGCCACTCTCCTTTTGACTGATGTTGGTAGACATAAAGCCCATGAAGTTAATACTCTGTTAGGTAACCTTGTGGGAGAATAAGGGCCTCTATGGAATAAGGACCATGCCTTATTATGCACCCCTTATAATCATCGTGAGCGACTGCCACAGTTTTCCCTCACGACATTGTGTATATCTCGAACTAGTTAATTGTTAACCTATAGTTCGAGCCATGATGGGAGTGATAGTACATTGTGGCAGGGTTGTTGCCACACCTTTCCATCAATATCTCTAGTTGTTGTGCATGACCCCTTTATTCCAAAAGTGAATCAAATTAGCAAGCTATCGTCACCCTCCATCCATCAACAAACATGTCAGTGATCCATAAACAACATCATAATATCCAATCATATGGAACATCAATACAGTCCACTCCCTGACTCGTTCTAGAATCCAAGGAGGTCCATCAATCCCATCGACATCCTCCATCGGTCAAGATTCATGGACAATCAAGAGAAACTAGTCAATAGCACCTTTCTATACATAATAACATAACATGAGATAATAATCCAGAGTCTCGTAATGTTCAAGCCTTGTCTTAAAGGAAATCTTAGGGATGTCATCCTCCTTGATCCATAACTCATGATACCCTGATCACAAGTCAATCCTTGATAACACCATTGCACCCTTCATCTGATCAAATAGATCATCAATCTTTGGCAACGAATATTGATTCTTCATTGTTGCCTTATTCAATTGACAATATTAAATGCAGAGTCTCCATGAACCCTCCTTATTTCATATGAAAATAATAGGTGCACCACACGGTGGCACACTTGGACATATAAGTCCCAAGTCTAGCAACTCCTTTAGTTTCATTCTCAAGTGTTGTAACTCGTGGGTCGACATCTGATAAAGCATTCTCACTATCATTTCAGTCCCTGGTTTTAGTTCTATGGTAAATTCCAATTCCCTCTCTAGAGTCAACCTAGGTAACTCCTACGGAAACACGTCCACAAACTCTCTCAGCACCGAAAGGTGTTCTAGACCTTCCCCTACTCCCTTCTCATTTAACGCAAGGATTGAAAAATAATTACATCCCTTATGCATTCCCTTCCGTATATGTAAGGAAGAGATGAACCTTAGGGAAAATCCATGGTTCTAATATACAATCACACATCTTTGTCCATCATCATCGACCAAGCTCAACTGTTTCGTCTTACAGTTGATTATCGCCTCATGCGATTCCAACTAGTCTGTACCGATCACAACGTCATAAGATCCTAAGATCGTGATGTACAGGTTGGACCTGGCAAAAAAATCTTCCATGTTAAGGATACAGCCCGTAACCTTCCTTCCAACCTTCAATTTGGCTCTAGAAGGCGTTTCCACAAAGATAAACTCATCCTCTTTGACTTCCCTTACATTAATCCTTTGTAGCATTGCACCTGAAATGAAACTCTCGGTAGCACTCGGATCTATCAAAATACTAGGGGTCTAGTCAAGGACAGTACCTGATGTCTCTAGCACAGGAGAATGGTGCTCTGCCTAGCGTTTCTTCATCGTTGAATGAATCCAATGGGCCTTTCCCAAATATTTCATGGTAGTGGGTCTGACTGATCCATATGCTCTATTCCTCTCCACGAGCCAGTCATGCTAGTAGTGTGTTTGCCCACATATCCAAAACCCTTTCTTCGATCTAGTACTCATGGTACCTGAAGTGGAAGCTGACGACCCACCAACCTAGAATCCTAATTTGTTATGATGAACAGACCTAAAATGTTGGTGTTGTAGTTGACATTGTTGTTGATGTTTTGTTCCTTGGTAAGGAGTCTGCTGCTATGGTTCTAGTCACTGAGGTGTAGTGAAATTGAATCCTCTCTAGAAGCCAGAATATCCTAGCATATGTCTAGCTGGTGTCTCATGTTGTTGCACACCAGATGACACCTGTCGTGTTGTTCTTGTTGGAGTCCTACTCTCATCCCTGCTAATAAGATATTCCTCTTCTATGAGGGCCTTCTGAAAAACATCATGCAAGGTTCGTGACATCGGAATCCTAACCTTTACATGATTGTTAAAATTAAATCCAAACAAGAACCTATTGACCTTAATTTTCTTGGTATTAATCTATGAAGCATGCCAAAGAAACTCCATAAAATGGGCCTCGTACTCATGCACTGTATAACCTCCCTATCGCAAGATGTTGAACTCATTGAGATGACGCTGAATGAATTCCTCTGATAGGTACCTATCTCGGAACCAGTCCTCAAACAATTCCCATGAAATGTCTTCGAAGACCATGTACAATTGTGGTAGGAGCATCTTCCACCATAGAAGAGTACTCCCCTTCACTTGAAGACCACCATGTGGACCTTCATGTTGGAAGTATATTCACAAAGACAAAATCACATCTCTATATTCTTGCGTCATGCCTCAGCGGTTTCACTAATTGGGGCACCAAAGAACTCAAGAAACGGACCTTCTTGAGTTCACAATGAATACTGATAGTACCATTTGGGTGTGCTATGGACCCTCAGGGGTACAGGCATCCTGGCCTTCTCCTAGTATAGATGGTGAATCAAGGATTTTGAAAATCTCTGGAAGGACCTTTTTAGACCCTTATCATTCCTTACAACAATTGAATCTATCCCAAGGACTTATTCTTTCCATTGGGTGTTAGACTCCAAGCATGCGGGCACCTCTCGAGTCATCGCATCTCCTTTCATGACAACACATCGCGAACCTCTATGGCATCCTATAATCGAGATCACCACATGGACACGTTAAAGTTTTAATTAGTGCTAGGATTCTGGCGATCCACAGTCACAGCGTTGAACCTGCTCTGATACCATATGTGATGACCCCATCGTTATGACTACAAGCGACACAAGAAAGTGCAATTGTTATTTTTTTTAAGAAGGATGACAACAACAACACAACTTGATGACGAACACAACTTATGCAATCAGGCAATATACAACCAATGACCTAGCACACTAGCACATCATGCAACCAGATGAACATGTGACACATAAAATATAAAAATGACTACCTTCTCGACACAGGGAAGACCAGGCTACAAGATAAACGACAACATCAATTAAAATGAACCACGCCCACATTGGGAAGCACAGATTTCAGCCAGGTTATCGTGCACCTCGATCCATTAGGGCTCTTAATGAACCCCTCATCAGGAATCCAGTCGTCACACAACAATAGGCATAAAAGTAACCAAGGATCATGGTGACACATATAGACCAAAAACGTAAGAAGATTAACATGCTAGAAGAATGAATTAACTGTCAACCGCATGACAAAAAACCCAAGAACCCAAATGACGAGTCAACTAGATGCAAGGGAAACTGACGACTATAAAATTCATACAACACATTAAATTCCTGGCGCACAAAGTCTAATGCAAACACACATCAATTAAACGATGCAAATAACCACCTATGAAATATTTCCCTAAGAATCCATTCTACAATAACATGAATAAAAAAAATCCTCTCTTTCCCTTCTCAATTCAATTATTAATTAAATAAGATCTTATTAACAAGGTCTCACTCTAATCGTCCTTCCCTAACATCTAACTCCTGGTAAGCCTAAGTTAAATCATCCAACCCTATCATTCTTATAATTATCTATAATATTCATTGTCCGATCTATCATTGTTCAATCTACTTCATTGTCCATTAACTATATATATATCATATACTTTCACCATACCTATATTAATTTCGATGTCCTTTCAATGTATGTATTAAGTGTATAAAATCACTAACCAATATTGATATCAATTATTGATATCTATCGATATCTGATAACAATATGGTTGTGTAACAATTTAATAAAATAAATTCTAAATCGCTATCTAAAACCAATTATAATCTATGAAACAAGTAAAATAAATTTGCCCCGTCCAACTCCCACTTGCCGACTGATGTGACCTCACTGGTACCTCCCAACCAATGCTAGGGGTACTCTTCTCCTCTCTGAGCCCTCCGAGCCACAAATGGGTACACTTGTTGTAACTTCCTATTCACTTCTCTTTATAGTCTCGTTCTCACCTTTTACCATGTCGTCTCATAACACATGCACACTATAATAAAGTATGCTAAAACTTTTAATGATTTATTTCATGAAATCCATGGGCATAAAACTATTGGATACCAAAACAATGGGAGACACATTCCATGGGCCCAAAAACCACTTGTTTACWTAAAATATATTAGAYGGYTTTRTCAAATCACTTMTTTAMCCACATTGKATTTGTSTMCTTTAKTGAGTCAAATTTACCCTAACATATAGAATAATTAAATTAGGACTAGGATAATGGTGAAATTCCATAGTTGGAAATTTCAACTAAGGGTGTCATTATCTAATCCATGATGTAGGGTCATGATATTGTATTTTTCACTTGAAATCATCCACCCCACATTCGCATGACCCAGGAAGATAGCCTCTCTAGAGGCGACATTCATTTCATGTAAGTTGCTAGAAGATTGGAATAAATTCCTAATTGAATTATAATGTATTAATGATATCTTGTTCCACTCTTATAAATGAATACTTCAAGGTTGAAATTCACTTTTTATTTTTAGGCCTGTTGGGTGTGTAAGAACCCCAATCTTGCAAGGGCATGTAAATTTTATTAAACAAAGCACAAAAAGGTGATCTACCTCATCATCATAGGCATGCATGTATATATATAGGATAAAATGAGTAATGATAACATCATATAAAAACACACATATATGTATAAACAAGGTGTCGTGTCACATCACATTATCATATATCCAAAAATACGAGGCACAAGTGAGTTACAAAAACAAATATTCAAAGGAAAATCGACATAAGCTATGATAAATAGAACCTATATGGATGTGCAGAAAAATAAAACTTATAAAATATCATCAAATAATAAGTATGTTAAAAGGAGTTCCTACTATTACATCTAACCACTTATAAATTCTCTAAAAAACTTTTAATAGATTTACATTCACTCAATACACCTCATAACATTGATCTTTTATGATTCTCCATAACTTGATGAAAAAATTCAACTTACTCATATCCCCTATACCTAACCCATCACATGGTTTTGACCAAAAAAAAAATAAAAATTAAACGACATATATCATTTCAACATGAACAAAGTTTTAGATTTGAAAGTGACCCAATAAAGAATTAAACCAAAACATATTTACTAGCAAAATCACATTAACATTCAAAACTTTACCCACTTACCCACAATTTGAAGAGCACCAATACAAAATTAAACCAAAACATATTTTACTAAGCAAAACCATATTAGCATTAAAAAATAATCCCACTTACCTACAGTTTGAAAAGCACCAATAATAAATTAAACCAAAATATATTTTACTAAGTAAAACCACATTAACAGTAAAAACCTTTCCCACTTACCAACAATTTCAAAAATTCATCTCATGAAAGTTAAAGAGCTACTTCTATTGAGTACCTAATTATCTTTAGGAGAGTTTATGGTACTAGTTTTATGGGCATGAATGTTGTAAAAATCATTTATAATAGATAATATCTAGAGTCAATATCTTATTTTTTGTATCCTTTCTATTATCCATCATCTCATTTCTCTTTAGCTTAAAGGATTCTTCGAGCAACATCTTCAAAGGATCCCGTGTGCAATCATCCCTTTTCTTTTTCTATGGGAGCTCCCTTGGGAAAGTGAGAGAGATCGTCACCATGTGAAACTATCTCGACACCCAACTCTCTATACCTTAACTTCATGTGAGACATGCACCAAGAAATAACAGGTAGATTGATCTAATACCAATGATAATGAAATGCAAGTTCTATTAATGAATAAAATAGAAAAATCCCATAGACCCATAAACTAACTAGAATGGGGATATCTTATCTATAAAGAGGTAGAGAGATAAGTTAGCTAAGCTCATTTGCAAAAGTATATTAATATAGGAGAAACTTATTTACATTCACTCAATACACAAACAATATTAATATATATACATTCACTCAATACACCTCATAAAATTTATCTACTGTTATTCTCTATAATTATATAAAAAAAGCCATTTGACTCCTATGCCCTCCACCTAACCCAACACTTAGTTTTAACCCCTCCAAAAAAGAAAGAAAACTAAAATAAAAAATCACAATTTAACATGGAAGAAGTTTTAGATGTGAAAATCACCCAATAACAAATTAAACCAAAACATATTTTATTAAAAAAAACCATATTAACATCAAAAAATTTGCTACTAAGTCACAATTTGAAAAACACAATTAATAAATTAAACCAAAACATATTTTACTAAAAATACCCGTATTAAATAATAAAACAAAACATATTTGACTAAACAAAACTACATTTTCTTTCCAATCTTTTCCGACTTACCCACAATTTGAAAAGCATCTCCTAAAAATTTTGTACATGTAATGAACTACCATTGAGTACCTACATAATTATCTGTGATTACCTAATTATCTGTGGACGAGTTCGAAGTATGAATGTTGTAAACATGAATTATAATATATTAGCTTTAATACGGTTACTTTAATATTGTCG
>JASDQU010243534.1:72072-82645 GCA_032191745.1 Picea mariana
CCTGGAACATGCATTCGGGTTCCACCTACAACAAGTTCCAATCAATCATATGATTAGGGTCATTAATATACTTTTTCAACAAAGAAACATGAAATACATTATGAATTCTTAGATTAGCTGGAAGTGCAAGTTGATATGCTACATGTCTAATTCGAGCTAGTATCTCAAAGGGCCCACAAAACCTGGGTGCCATCTTGGCATAGTTCCCTAACTTCAATGATCTTTTTCGATCTTTGACCTTCAAATAAACATGGTCTCCCACTTGAAATTCCAAGTATCTTCTTTTCTGATCTACATAGCTCTTTTGTCTATCCTGTGCTTCTTTCAAGTTCTTTTGTACCTTCCTTACCATGTTTTCCATTTCTTGGATCAACTCTGGTCGAACCATGAGTCTGTTAGCCTGGTTATCCTAGCTAATTGGAGTCATACACTTTTTGTCGTATAGTATTTTGAAAGGCCTCAACTTAGCTGAAGTTTGGTACCCATTGTTATATGTAAATTCTACCAAGTGCAGGTAGTCTTCCCACTTGTTCAGTTTTGTTCTTACATACATGCAGAGCATATCCTATATGATTTGGTTTGTCCTTTCAGTATGTCCATCCGTTTGTGGATGATAACTCGTACTGAAATTTAAATTCAAATTGGTATTTGGCCCTGCAAACAATTCCTTCTAAAAAGTGGATGAAAATTTTACATTTCTATCTGAAATCACCATTTTAGGAATACCATGCAGTCTAAAAATGTCTTCCATGAATATTTCAACAATGTTTATAACATTAAAAGTATACTTTACAGGAATAAAGTGTGTAGACTTACTGATTTTATCGATTACAATCATGATAGAATCATTTTGTTTCTGATTTTTAGGCAAACTTGTTATAAAGTCTAGCGATATGGTCTCCCATTTCCATTTTGGTACTGGTAATGGTAGTAATAGGCTGGATGGATGCTTGTGCTTAGCCTTAATCTCCTAACAATCTTTGCACCTAGCCAAGTACTTTGTTGTTTCACCCTTCATATTAGGCCAATAGAACTTTTTTCTAAGTACTGTTATTGTTTTCTGGTAACCTGGATGGCCAAAATATGGTTTCTTATTCACTTCGTCAAAAACTGTTAATTTTAACTCTGCTAAATCTGGTATATAAAGCCTATTTTAAAATCATAATAGTCCCTTCTTGATTCTTAGATTTGGTTTGTCTAAGTTTATGGTATTTTTTTGTAGTTATGTCATTATCTTAGTGTAATCTCCATCGTTAATACTTGTTGTTCTTATTCTTTGTTCCAGATCACTTTCTTCTCTGCTGATATTTATTTCAAATAAACCATGGAATCTTTTGATTAAAGCGTCTGCTACTTTATTTTCCTTACTCTTGATATGTCTGACCTCGAAGTCGAATTCGCTCAAGAAGGATAGCCATATTTCTTATCTTGCATTAAGATATGGTTGACTAAACAAATATTTCACCCTTCTATTATCCGTCAATAGTAGAAATTTCTTAGCCATTATGTATTGTCACCACATTTTTAAGGCGTGTATTACTGCTGCCAATTCTAATTCATGAGTGACATAATTTTTCTCGTGTTCTTTTATCTTTCGGGATTCATAAAAAATAACGTGTCCTTCTTGAGTTAGGACACCACCTAGTCCTTCTTTACTTCCATCAACACATACGGTGAAGTCTTTATCTGGGTCTGCTACCTTCAATATGGGTGTAGTTGTCAATAATCCCTTTAGCTTGTTAAAACTGTCTTGACACTTCTCTAACCAGTTAAACTTGGTCCCTTTCTTTTGTAATGATGTGATAGGGTATCTTATATTGGAAAACCCTTCTATAAACCTATGGTAATATCTGGTGATTCCCATGAATGACCAAATATCCACTACATCCTTAGGTACTGGCCCTTCCATAATGGCTTTTATTTTCTCCGAGTCTACAACAATGCCTTCAGCTGAAATTACATGTCCTAGATATTGTATTTTGTTTTGATAAAAGTCACAGTTTTCAAATTTGGTGTATAGTTTGTGTTTCCTCAACATTTGCAGAACTATCCTTAAGTGTCCAGCATGTTCTTCTTCCATTTTGGAGTAGACTATAATGTCTTCGATAAACATTACCAAGAACTTGTCCAAGTACTGACTAAAAATATTTTTCATCAGGCACATAAATGTGGTTGGTGCGTTAGTGAGTCCGAAAGGTATGATTATGAATTCATAGTGTCCATATCTTGTCCGAAAAGTTGCTTTTCTTATGTCCTCGTCTTTTATTCTAACTTGATGATAACTGGATCATAGATCCAACTTTGAAAATATCTTGGCCCGACCTACTTAATCGAACAGATCATTTATCCTTGGTAAGGGATATTCGTTCTTAATAGTCATTTTGTTCAGTTGTTTATAATCGATACATAGTCTTAGAGTACCATCTTTCTTTTTAACAAAGAGGACTGGTGCCCCCCATTGTGAGACACTCGGTCTGATATACTTTTTGTCCAACAATTCATGTAATTGTATTTTTAATTCTGTCAGTTTCGGTAGACTCATTCGGTAAGGTGATTTTTAGATAGAGGCTAAACCAGGTAGT
The DNA here is from genome assembly GCA_032191745.1 of Picea mariana. Lineage (NCBI taxonomy): Eukaryota > Viridiplantae > Streptophyta > Pinopsida > Pinales > Pinaceae > Picea > Picea mariana. Next base: position 74,655 of record JASDQU010243534.1, read on the forward strand.
AGGTATATGGAGAAGTATATTTCCCTTCTAGGAGATAATTCTGGTATCTCGTCCAAAAACATGTCTCTGAATTCATGTAGGACAGCAAAGTCTTCTAACTTTGGCTTATCTTCCTTTTCTAATAGATTTGTCACTTGGATGGCATAAACTTGACATCCCTTCCTCATACATTTCTTGAGTTGCATCGTTGAAACTTGTCTGTCTGATACCGATTTTGGTATACTGTGGGCTATCCTAGCAGTGCCAAAATCATCTTTATAGCTAGGTAACTTGGTATAACAATCTAGTACTACTTTGTGTTGTTCCAACCAATCCATACCGATAATCATATCGTAAGATCCCAGTGGTAGGATGTTCATATTTGTCCTTATATTTTGACCATCTAAGACAAACTCAAAATCATAAATAAATTCAACTACTTTCCTTTTAGTTCCTGTTGCTAGTTGTACAAACCATGATTTTGTGTGATTCAGTTTCTTAAGTTTATTTGACTCTACTACATCAAGAGTAATATAACTTAATGTAGCTCCAGGGTCAATTAGAATAGAAATTTGAGTGTTATTAATTTTACCTTCGATTTCTACAACAAAGGACTGGTGGTTAGCTTGTCGACCATCTATGGATACATTTATTCGATGTAGGCTTCTACCCACATCTCCCACCGTCAAGGATTTTTGCAAATTATGAAAAATAGTTCTGTTTGTTGAAATTAAATGTGGACAATTCCTCTTTAGATGAGGTTCTCCAAAATCCCAACACTTTAATGGTTCATTGGAGCTGTCCCCAAACTTCTTCGTTCCCAGGTTTACCGGTTTTCCGCTGCCTTGCGTATTCGGATGATTGGAGTGAAAATCCTTTCTCTGAAAACTTTTTTCTACATTCTGATAAGGAATTGGCTGGTATCCCTTCTTCCATTGGTTCATTCGATATTGCTTCTTATCCTTCTAGGCTTTGGGAAACTCTACCCGCTATTTATACTGGTCATAGCACATTCTTTCTTTCTTGAATACTTCACTCAAGGATTTGGGGTTGTAAAACTCAATTCTATCCCTAAAGGACTGTGGTAAACATCTTAAGAATCGTTGGATTTTTACCTTATCCTCCCAGATGTATGGTACGAACCTTAGTAGTTCTAGAAATTTATTTATAAGGTCTTCCATTGTCATTTGTCCAAGTCGTAACTTGTAAAATTCTTTCCTCTTCCTTTCATAATAGCTTTCAGAAAGGTATTGTTTCTTGAAATACCTTTTAAAATCAGACCATTCCAACTTTTTCTCCTTTGGGCCTTTGGCCAATTTCAGGTCTTGCCACAAAATACTGGCCTTCCCTTTCAAATTGTAGATGGCCATTCTAACCTTCATGTTGCTGGAATAGTTGTAGATCTGGAAGTATTTTTTTTTTTCCAACAACCATGCCTCTGCTTCTTCTCTTGTCCTGGATTCTCCATCAAAGGTAGTTGGTTTAATCTTTTTAAATTCTCCTTCAAGGTGGTCTACTTGTTTTCTTTTCTTGTCCATTTTAGTTCTATTTTCAGCTGAAGGTGTTCCTTCAGAGGAACTGTCTCCTTTTTTTTGTTTTCGGTGCTGACCTCTTGGAAGCTCTCTTGCTGACTTCTTCATCATTATTATCGTCTTTTGGGATTTTCTTGGTCACTATACTGCACAGCAGGACTTCGTTTATTTCTTGTTGTTCCTATTGATCTTTCTTTAGTTCTTTCATTTTCGGCTTTGAAGACATGTAGTTCAATAATAACATTCCTCATTGTTTCCAACACCTCTGTGGATGAGATTCCATCACTATTCTATCTTGTGTCTCCAAGAGGTCTTTGCTGTAGATTTTCTTCCATCTTGATTTCTGCACTGTCTTGAGATGCCATAATTAACACAAAACATAAAGGGCTTTCTATTTGTAACCAAAATGTTTATTAGCATTTTCATAATTTAGAATATATACTAAGAAATTAATGTGGCCTTGTTCAGGCCCAGTCTTGTAACTTTTGCTCTGATACCATATGTAATGTACCTCATTATCACATAATTTTTTTATTTTTTTTGTTTTCTATTTCCTTTTAATCTTATTTTATATAGATATTTGTCAAAACAGAATGTATGAACTCCATTATAAGATCGGTTAAAAATATGTTCGTAAAATTTCAAAGGGAAAACCTCTAATCTCTACCTACCACAAGAGTTCCCTTTCGCTTCCATTCAATTTACCCTCTTGTATAATGTATCATGTGTAAAAAAAATGGGTCACCTAACCCCTGTTACAGTTCACTCCTTTTAAAACATCAGGCTTTCATATTTGTGTGCATGCCTAATTAATTAAATTTAAACCCTAGGTGAATTTACCTTGTTTTCCCACCATACGACTCATCGAGTCGACTTTTAACATTAGGTAACTAATATATCCACCATGTCTTGGTTAAATTGATGGTCCTTAGTACCATAGTTAAATATGTGTGACAGTTAATACATCCAGAAGCCAGTGGACATTCCACCATGAGGATCTGACTGCTAACTCACAATAACATCGAGGAAAGGAAGGGGTTTTTCCTCCAATCGATTCATGAGGGTTTTAAACATGGAACTTATTAAATGGGAGGAATGGTCCTCTGTCAAGGCAATTAAGGCTCTATAAGTTTTTATTAAATATAGGCCTGCAAGTTCTATTGAAATTACTAGGCTCTATATTCAATATTCATACTGGTTCTGACACTATCACATGTCCAACCACCCTTCGTGCTCTCCACATTTACTTCAAGATGACATGATTCCCTTTAGGGTTGAAGTGGGTTCACAATTGTCATTGTTGAGTTCTGCGAGGAGGCCCTATGCAACAAATCTTTGAGGCGCAGTGTATTTTCATGGTAATCGCTCCAGAGTTGTGATAGACGACGCGGTCCTTATCCCTAGTAAGTTTTCTCATTACACATTACTTTCTGGTTGTTAAATGAGATAATGCATTTCCTGGATTCTTCTTTGGTATATATTCTCTGTATTGCTTTCTCATTATGCATTAATTTCTGGTTATTAAATGAGATAATGCATTTCTCGTATTCTTCTTTGGTGTAACTTCTCTGTGTTGTTTCCAAAGTTATCCTAAATACTGTGGGGAAATTTCCTTTGAATTTATCTCTATTTTGTCTCTGGTTTTAGGGGGAGTATATTCATTCATTTTCTTTTTGTTTACTCTTTGGGAAAAAGGGTTTCATAACTTCCCAGTTTATTTCTCTATGCCGAATCTTTTGATTGATGTCTAGACTTAAGACCTTTCCAGAGCTTTGAATAGTTCCATGATGATATATATTTTTTTTTGCAATGCCTCCAATACTAGCTACAGTAGTCACTACCCTAGTCGTGGTCTATTCGATTCGGTTAAATAGTTGGAAAATCATTGTAATATTAAAAATACTTATAACTACTATATGTGATTTAGTTATGGATGGTTATGTGTGGTTTTCTAGTTTGGTATGAATAGTTTATTCCATGCTGGTGTATAGGCTAACTTAAAACTTTACAAGGAAACCACTGTTGTCTATTTTTGTTTTTCATTGGAATCATTACTTGTTATACAAGGACTTCCTCCTTGTAAAAATCTCTTCGTTTAAGTTCTTGTATAATCCACTAATGACGGGACCTGTTTGATGCGAGGGTGCCCATCAGAGAATTAATGTGCCATTCACCTTTCAACCCAGGTGTCTGTCTAGTTGGAAATGAGACAAGGAAACGATATGGAAGCCATGTTAGCCTGTCAAATAGAGGTTAAGTAGTATCATGAAACTTCCTTACTAACCATCATCAGTCTGTTGGTATTTTATCCCTTTTATCTATGATTACTGATATTCTAAATGTTATTTCTTTCAGGGATTTTTACTTAGTCATGGAGCTCGGATACTTCGTTCATACCTTCAGTGAAAAAGGTATTCGAGTTCCCTTTGTAGGCCTTCCCATAGTTTCAACAGTGCAAGGGCATGGTCTCTTCCTTGATTTCTAGATGTTCTATATAGTTTTTTTCCATTGCCTCCAATAGTTGGGATGAGCGGGTCCTATAGTTGTATTCGTCGCTTTCTGGTCCAACTACTGTGTATAAATATTATTGTACATGACTTTATTTTAATTGGACAGTGTACTGAGTCGGGTATTTTTATCTCATTTGTTTCTCTATTTAGTCTCATCCCAAACTTTGTAATTTATTTGTTGTTACTATCGTTTAGAATGTATTCAACTTTGAATGTTTACACAGTGTGAAATCCAGTCTAGTATGGTGTAAAAGGAACTTGAGAAAAAAATACTAGGGTTTATACTTATTATAATAGGGTAGCCAAAATCACTTGTCTGATTCACCCCCTGGCCTCACCATGAATCCATGAGGTCGAACTTGAAATCTAATCTACAACAATGTCCTTCAATTCCAACAGATTTCTCTTGCCTCACACTCACATAATGTTCATAATAGCAAGGAAAAAAAAAACAATAGTCCCCTTTCCCAACATACTTGGCAGCGTCCTACCTCCTTAGATATGTTATTTATTAATTTTCCTAGGTCTTTTCCCTCCCTTGGGAATTTTCGCAGCTTTCTAAATCCCTGATTTTTCAGGGGCTGTGAATGGCCAAATCATTGATTTTTCACTTGTAACAATCATCCTAGAGGGAGTTCCAACATGTTCCCCACTCATGGAGTCATCGTCAACTAAATTTAACACGGTTTTTCCATTTTTCCTTCTGCAATCAATATAAAATATTTTGTTCTCATACAAGTGTCATAGTCAAATAGTTAGTTGGGTCAAATCATGTCTTTGCCCAACAGTCATAATAATTAATTACAATTATCAAATTCGAAATTTGAAATTCCCATAAATGGAAAAAAAATTCCAAATTTGAATTTACTAAAAACGGAATAAATTTCCAACAAAATTAAATTTCAACAATATTTTGTTTTTGGGAATGTCACATCCTTTCCCCCTTTAGTAAAACACTGTCATCATTGTTCATTCCTTTCTTGGAACAGGATTGGATGAGATTTCTGCAAATCTCTCTAAAACTCCCAAGTGGCCTCCTGAGGACTAAAGTGCTTCCATTACACCTTTACCTGAGCGACGACTCTGTTCGAAAGTGTTATTTCTCTCTGGTCCAGAATGCACAGGGGTTCCACTTGGAACTCGCCTTTGGGTTCCACCTACACCAAGTTCCAATCAATCATATGAGTAGCTTCATAAATATACTTTTTCAACAAAGAAACATGAAATACATTATGAATTCTTATATTAGATGGAAGTGCAAATTGATATGCTACAGGTCCAATTCGAGCTAGTATCTCGAAGGGCCCACAAAACCTAGGTGCCAGATTGGCATAGTTCCCAAAATTAAACGATCTTTTTTGGGCTTTGACCTTCAGATAAACATGGTCTCCCACTTCAAATTCCAAGTGTCTTCTTTTCTAATCTCCATAGCACTTTTGTCTGTCATATCCTTTTTTTCAAGTTATGTTTTACCTTCATTACCATGTTTTCCATTTCTTGGAGCATCTCTGGTCCAACCATGAGTATGTTAGCTAGGTTATCCCAGCTAATTGGAGTCATACACTTTCTGTCATGCAATATTTTGAAAGGGCTCAACTTAGCTGAAGTTTGGTACCCATTGTTATGTGCAAATTCTACCAAGTGTAGGTAGTCTTCCCACTTGTTCGGTTTTGTTCTTACATACATGCAGAGAATATCCTCTACAATTTGGTTTGTCCTTTCAGTCTGTCCATCCATTTGTGGATGATAAATCGTACTGAAATTCAAATTAGTATTTAGCTCTACAAACAATTCCTTCCAAAAAGCGGATGAGAATTTTATGTCTCTATCTGAAATCACCATTTTAGGAATAACATGTAGTCTAAAAATTTCTTTCATGAATATTTAATCAATGTTTATATCTTTAAAAGTAGACTTTATAGGAATAAAATGTATAGACCATGATAGAATAAAATGTACTGAGTTTATCGATTACAACCATGATAGAATAATTTTGTTTCGGAGATTTAGGAAAACCTGTTATAATGTCTAGCGATATGGTCTCCCATTTCCATTTTGGTATTGGTAATGGTTGTAATAGGCCTGTTGGACGTTGGTGCTCGGCCTTAACCTGTTGATAATCGTGGCACCTAGCCAAGTACTCTATTGTTTCGCCCTTCATATTAGGCCAATAAAATAGTTTTCTAAGTGTTGTTATTGTTTTTTGGTAACCTGGATGGCCAGAATATATTTTCCAAGTTTACCGGTTTGTCGATGCCTTGCGTATTTGAATGATTGGAGTGAAAATCCTTTCTCAAATTTTTTTTTGTTGCATTCTGATAAGGAGTTGGCTAGTATCCCTTCTTCCGTTGTTTCATTCGATCTTGCTTCTTATCCTTCGAGTCTTTGGGAAACTCTACCCATTGTTTATACTGGTCATAACACATTCCTTCTTTCCTGAATACTTTCCTCAAGGATTTGGGGTTGTCAAACTCAATTCTATCCCTATAGGACTATGGTAAACAACTTAAGAATCATTTTATTTTTACCTTATCCACATGGATGTATGGTACGAACCTTACTAGTTCTAGAAATTTATTTATAAGGCCTTCCATTGTCATCTGTCCAAGTTGTAACGCATAAAATTCTTTCGTCTTCCTTTCATAATAGCTTTAAAAAAAGTATTGTTTCTTGAAATACTTTTTAGAATCAGACCATTCCAACTATTTCTCCTTTAGGCCTTTGGCCAAGTTCAGGTCTTTCCACCGAATACTGGCCTTCCCTTTCAGATTGTAGATGGCCATTCTGACCTTCATGTTGTTGGAATAGTTGTATATCTAGAAGTATTTTTTGATGTCCAAGAACCATGCCTCTGCTTCTTCTCCTGTCCTGGATTCTCCATCAAAGGTAGGTGGTTTAATATTTTAAAATTTTCCTTCAAGGTGGTCTACTTGTTTTCTTTTTCTGTCTGTTTTAGTTCTATTTCCAGCTGAAGGTGTTCCTTCAGACAAACTATCTCCTTTTTCTGTTTCTGGTCCTGAGTTCTTGGAAGCTCTCTTGCTAACTTCTTCATCATTATTATCATCTTTTGGGATTTTCTTCATCACTATACTATGCAGCAGGACTTCATTTATTTCTTTTTGTTCCTGTTGAGCTTTCTTCAAGGTTTTCATTGTCGGCTTTGAAGACCTGTAGTTCAACAATAAGATTCCTCATTGTTTCCAACACCTTAGTGGGTGAGCTTCCGTCACTGTTCTGTCTTGGGTCTCTAGGAGGTATTTTCTACAGATTTTCTTCCATCCTGATTTCTGCACCGTCCTGAGCTACCATAATCAACACAAAGCAGAAAGGGCTTTCTCATTCTAACCAAAATGTTTATTTATTTTTTTATAATTTGGAATATATACTAAGAAACTAATGTGGTCCTGTTCAGGCCCAGAGTTGTAACTTTTTCTCTGATACCATATGTAATGTACCTCATTATGACACAATTTTTGTTTTGTTTTGTTTTCTATTTACTTTTAATCTTAGTTTATATAGCTATCCGTCAAAACAGGATGTATGAACTCCATTATAAGATTGGTTAAAACTATGTTCGTGAAAGTTTAAAGGGAAAACATTTAATCTCTACCTACCAGAAGAGGTCCCTTTCACTTCCATTCCATTTACCCTCTTGTGTAATGGATCATGTGTAAAAAAAATGGGTCACATAACCCCTATTGTGATTCACTCCTTTTAAACATCGGGCATTCATATTTGCGCATATGTCTAACTGATTAACTTTGAACCCTAGGCGACTTTACTTTGTTTTCTCACCATACGTCTGATTGAGTCAAGTTTTAACATCAAGTAACTAATCTATCCACCATGTCTCAGTTAAATTGATGGTCCTTAGTACCAGGGTTAAATTCGTGTGGCAGTTAATACATCCAGAAGCCAGAGGACATTCCACCATGAGGATCGGACTGTTGACGCATATATTAGCTCCATT
>JASDQU010243534.1:82896-110291 GCA_032191745.1 Picea mariana
GGGTAGAATACTGAATATTAAGTAGAAAAAAGATTTACAGCTGTTACACAATCATTCAAATAGTTACTAGAACTCCCTTATGTATAATGATAACACAAACAGAAATTAAAGTACAACAAAAAAAACACATCCTTCAGACAGATAGAGTTTAGGGTACATATTTGAGCTAGACTTGTAGAGAAAACAAAGGGAACAACCACGTTCCTCCCAACCATACAACTGAGCATCCACGACTACTTTCTCTATTCACCCCCTAGCCTGACCATGAGTCCATAAGGGCGAGCTTGTAACTCCCTCTACAACATTGTCCTTTGATTCAGACACCTTTCACCTTGCCTCACACCCTCCTAGTGTTCATAACAACAAGTGAAAAGAAGAAAACAAAATAGACTCTTTCCCCATCATACTTCACAACATTCTGCCTCCTTGCATATGTCTATTTGTAACCTGCGTAGATCTTTTCCCTTCCTTGGGAATTTTCACAGCTTACTAAATCCCTTATTTTCAGGGGCTGCCAATGGCCAAATCACTAATTTTCCACTTGTAAAACTCATCCCAGGGGTAGTTCCAACATGTTCCCCACTCATGGAGTCATGGTCAGCTACTTGTAACATGGTTGTTCCATTTGTCTTTCAGCAATAAATATAAAATATTATGTTTTTTAACAAGTGTCATTGTCCAATATATAGTTGGGACAAATCAGATCTCTACCCAACAGTCAAAGTCATTTATTACAATCATAAAATTCAAAATTCAAAATTGCCATAAATGGTAAAAATTTTCCAATTTTGAATTTACTAAAAACGGAAATAAAGTTCCATCAAATTAAATTCTAAAAATAATTTTTATTTTCTTTATTTTTGGGGATGTCACAGCAGAGATTTGTTTGGACTCAACTAACCATTTGACTATGAAACTTGTATCATAATAGAATATTTATATTAATTGTAGGAGGACAAATGGAAAAACCATGTTAAAATCAGTTGACCATGACTCCATTAGTGGGGGAACATGTTGGAACTGCCTCAAGGATGATTATGAGAAGTGGAAAATTAGAGATTTGGCCACTGGTAGCCCCTGAAAATCAGGGATTAAAAAACCTACGAAAATCCCCAAAGGAGGAAAAAAGACCCAGGTAAAAGAAATTCATAAATAGCATATGCGAGGAGGCAGGACACTGCCAAGTATGCGGGGAAAGATTTTTGAGCTCTCTTGATGTTATGAACACTGCAGATTTCTTGTGAGGCAAGAGGAGCCTACTAAAATAGAATTTCCTTACTGTTATGAGAACTGTTGAGTAAGTGTGAGGCAAGAGGATAACTGTTGGAATTGAAGGACATTGTTGAGGAGGAGTTTCCAAGTTCACCCTCATGGATTCATGGTCAGGCTAGGGGGTGAATTGGGAAAGTAGATTTGGCTTCTCTGTTCTACGGTTGGGAGGAACGTGGTTGTTCCCTTTGTCTTCCTACGGATTGGATTCAGATATGTTAATTTTACACTCTCTATTATGAATGGCTATGACTTTTTATGTTATGTATCTATTGAATCTAAACTGGAATAAGTTACATTCTCTGTCTGTATGACCCTTTTTGCATCTGGTGTATTGTACCTGATTAAATCTGATCTGTAACGAATTCTTCCCACTTTCTCTTTAAATGTTTTATCCGATGCTATGTTTGTAACAATATGCTCTAACAATATGAAAAAAATATATTATATGTGTATAGAATGAAAAAATTTAGGAGTTAAAGAATTTTGGAAACCCCTTTTTTTTCGGATGCTAAAACAATCTTGTGAATTGACACCTTTCTGAGGTTTTTTCTTTCCTTGTTTCTTTTCAGAATGGGCTACCCTTTCCTTAGTCAAGGTCTATGTCGAATTTAGAGATTTTCCCTTACAGAAAACCTGAATCCCGAAATCCCGAAGCGTTAATTCCACACCCTTTCACTTTTCATAATTCGGCAATTGTTGTGTTATTTTGTTTGACATTTGAAACCCTGAAAACCCAAATCACAAAATCCCGAAGTGTTAATTCCACACCCTTTCACTTTTTGGAATTTAGAAAATTTTATGTTATTTTGTTTGACATTTGAAACCCCAAAAACCCAAATCCCAAAATCTCGAAGTGTTAATTCCACACCCTTTCACTTTTCTAAATACGGGAATTGTTGTGTTATGTTGTTTGAAATTTGAAACGCCAAAAAAACTGAATCCCAAAATCCTGAAGTGTTGACTCCCTTTCACTTTTTGGAATTTGGGAATTGTTGTGTTATGTTGTTTGACATTTGAAACCCCAAAACCCTGAACCCCGAAATATCGAAACGTTAGTTCGGCATTCCTTTCTTTTTCTCAATTTCAGAAATTGTTTGTGCTTGATGTTTTGGATTTTGAAATTGTCGGATTTCGAATCCCGAAATGCCGAAATGTTAGTTCCACATTCTTTTCTTTTCAAAATTTGGGAATTGTCTATGGTTGATGTTTCGACTTTTGAAGTCATAGGATTCCAAACCCTGAAATCCCAAAATGTTAGTTCCATGTTCTTTTCTTTTCGCAATTTTGGGATTTGTTTGTGTTTGATGTGTGTTTTTTTAAGTCGCGGGATTTCAAACCTCGAAATCCCGAAGTGCTGGGCATTTTTGCATTTTCAGAATTCTGTTCATGTTGATGTTGGAAACCGAAACTCGCAAAGTTTCAAACCTTGAAATCCGAAATGTGGGACCCACCTTTCCTCTTTCACCTTTTCGGAGGTTTGTATATGTTGATGTTTGGCTTGTGTACTCGCGAAATCCTAAATCCTCAAACCCCGAAGAGCTTGTGTGTTTATGTCCATCTCCTGTACTCGTGAAACCCTGAATCCTCAAACCCCAAAATGCTGGCCCACAGTTGTTTCGTATTTTGGATTTTGGCAAACAAAAGGTTCCTTTGTTTTGTTCAGCACTTGTGATCACCGAAACCCGATTGACCTTTGTTTTCTTCACAAAGCTGTAGGAACTTAGAAGAAACTTATTGTTATGGGAACAACTGTAATAATTTAATGAATGGACTGGTAAAAGAAGATCGGAGAATCTTCATCCCGGATAGAGGTATGGAAGTAACATATCATATTAAAATTCGATTGTATTGCAAACATAGGGTAATATTTTTATGTAGAGTTTTGGTCATAAAAACCCCAAGGTTGCTTGTATTTTTAAGACTGTGGTAGTGTTATAGGTACTAGAAGATAAGAGAGTAATTATAAAGTTCAGGATCTTAATTAAACATTGAAGTGATGAGTAAATAATCATTATATCATTGATTAGAAGACTTAAGTTGAATGATAAGGACAGTTGATGACAGTAAGGACTCTAACAAACCTTCAGACTCAAGCCTTCTAACAAAAAGCTTACTTGCTTGAGATCTCGAAACTTTTCAAGGATAAATGTACAAATAAATTTTTTTTTATGGTGATTTTTGAGGTACATTACATATGGTATTAGAGCAAAAGTTACAACACTAGGCTTGAACAGGGCCACATTAATTGCTTAGTATATATTATGATTTATGAAAAAACTAATAATTCTTGTGGATTACAGACATAAATCTTTTTTGTTTGGTGTTGAATAATGGAAGCTCAAGAAGGTGCAGAAATCAGGGTGGAAGAGAATCCACAACAAGGACCTCCTGGAGATCCAAGACAGAATAATGATGGAAGCTCACCCACAGAGGTGTTGGAAACAATGAGAAACCTTATTGTTGAACTACAGGTTTTCAAGGTTGACAATGAAAAATTGAATAAGTCGCAGTAGGAGCAATAAGAGATAAATGAAGTCCTGCTCCATAGTATAGTAACCAAGAAAACCCCAAAAGATGATAACCCTAAGAAAGAGGTCAGGAAAAGGGCCCCAAGAATTCTAGTGTGAAAACAGAAAAAGGAGATAGTTCATCTGGAGAGACACCTTTAGCTGAAGAGAAAACCATACCAGACAAAAAAGGAAAACAAACAGACCACCCTGAAGGAGAATTTAAAAAGATTAAATCAACTAGTTTTGATGGAGCGTCCAGGATAGGAGAAGAATCCAAGGCATGGTAGGTGGACATAAAAAAATACTTCCAAATATACAACTATTCCAACAACATGAAGGTCAGAATGGCCATCTACAATCTGAAGGGGAAGGGCGACATTTGGTGGCAGGACCTAAAACTGGCTAAGGGCCTAAAGGAGAAATACTTGGAATGGTCTGACTTCAAGAAGTATTTTAAGAAACAATACCTTTCTGAAAGCTATTATGAAAGGAAGATGAAATAATTTTATGAATTACGACTCTGACAAATAACTATGGATGACCTTATAAATAAATTTATGGAACTACTAAGGTTCATACCATACATCCGAAAGGATAAGGTAAAAATCAAGTTATTCTTAAGCTATTTACCACAGTTCTACAGGGACAAAATTGAGTTTGACAACCCCAAATCCTTGAGTGAGGCATTTAGGAAGGCACAAATGTGCTATGACCAGTATAAACAACGGGTAGAGTTTCCAAAGACTTGTAAGGATAAGAAACAAGATGGAATGTACCAGCAGAAGAAGGGATACTAGCCATCTCCTTATCAGAATGCAAAAAAAAGTTTTCCAGGGAAGGATTTCCACTCCAATCATCCGAATATACAAGGTAGCGGTAAACCGATAAACGCGGGAATGAAGAAGTTTGGAGACAATTGTCGTGAGCCATTAAAATGTTGGGAGTGTGGAGAGAATCATCTAAGGAGGAACTGTCCACATATGATTGCAACAGGAAACACTATTGTCCATAATTTGCGGGAATCCTCGACAGTGGGAGACATAGGCAGAAGTCTGCATCGAATAAATGCAACCATAGATGGTCGACAAGCTGACCACCAGTCCTCGGTGGTAGAACTCGAAGCTAAAATCCATGACAATTGAATTTATGTTTTAATTGACCCTGGAGCTACATTAAGTTATATTACTATTGATGTAGTAGAGTTGAATAAACTTAAGAAACAAAAGCACGAAAAATATTGGCTGGTACAACTAGCAACAGGTTCTAAAAGAAAAGAAGTTAATTTATTTCTGATTTTGAGTTCAACTTAGATGGTCAAAATACAAGGATCGATCTGAACATCCTACCACTAGGATCTTATGATATGATTATCGAGATGGATTGGTTGGAACAACACAAAGTAGTACTAGATTGTTATACAAATATACTTAGCTACAAAGATAATTTTGGCACTATTAGAACAACCCAAGGGCTACCAAAACTTGTGTCAGTTAGATAAGTTTTAGCCATGCAATTCAATATATCAAGAATTATTGGACAAAGAATATATCAGACCAAGTGTCTCACCATGGGGTGTAGCAGTCCTCTTTGTGAAAAAAAAAGACGGTACTTTAAGACTATTTATCGATTATAGACAGCTAAACAAAGTGACCATTAAGAACAAATACCCCTTACCACAGATAAATGATCTGTTCGGTCAAGTTGGTGGGGCCAAGATCTTCTCAAAATTGGATTTTCGATCCAATTATCATCAAGCTAGGATAAAGGAATAGGACATAAACATAACAACTTTTCAAACAAGATATAGACACTATGAGTTTGTAGTCATACCTTTCGAACTCACTAATGCACCAACCACATTTATGTGCTTGATGAACAAAATTTTCAGCTAGTACTTAGAAAAGTTCATAGTAGTATTTATCGACTATATTCTGGTATATTCTAAAATGGAGGAGGAACATGATGAACACTTACAAATAGTTCTGCAAAGACTAAGGAAACAAAAACTATACACAAAACTCGACAAATATGATTTTATCAAAAAGAAATACAATATTTAGGACATGTCATTTCCTCGGAAGGTATTGTCGTAGACCCGGAAAAGATAAAATCCATCATGGAATGGCCAGTGCCTAAGGATGTGGAGGATATCTGGTCATTCATGGGAATCACTGGATATTATCGCAGATTTATAGAAGGGTTCTCCAAGATAGCCTACCCTATCACGTCAGTACAAAAGAAAAGGACCAAGTTTAACTGGTCACAAAACTGTCAAGATAGTTTTAACAAGTTAAAAGAATTATTGACTCATGGTTGGACTAGAGATTCTCCAAGAAATTGAGAACATGGTGAGGAAGATACAGCAAATCTTGAAAGAAGCACAGGACTGACAAAAGAACTATGTGGATCAGAAAAGAAGACACTTGGAATTTCAAGTGGGAGACCATGTTTAGTTGAAGATCAAAGCCCGAAAGAGCTTGCTGAAGTTGGGGAACTGTGCGAAGATGGTGCCCAGGTTTTGTGGGCCCTTCGAGATATTGGCTCGAATTGGACCCATAGCATATCAGCTTACACTTATAGCTAATCAAAGAATTTATAATGTATTTCATGTTTCTTTGTTGAAAAAGTATATTCATGACCCTGCTCATATGATTGATTGGAACTTGGTGCAGGTGGAACCTAAAGGCGAGTTCCAGGTGGAACCCCTGTGCATTCTGGATCAGAGAGGAATAGCACTTCAGAGCAGAGTCATCGCTCATGTAAAGGCGCAATGGAAGCACTTTAGTCCTGAGGAGGCCACTTAGGAATTGGAGGGAGATTTGCAGAAATCTCATCCAATCCTATTCTAGGAAAGGAACGAACACTGAGGACAATGTTTTACCGAAGGGGGAAAGGATGTGACATCCCCCCAAAATAAAATATTTTTTTATTTTTGAAATAGGCTGGAATTTTTTTTTGTTTTTGGTAAATTCGAATCTGGAAAAATTTTGCCATTTATGCAAATTCCAAATTTCGAATTTAATAATTGTATTTAATTATTGTGACTATTGGGCAGATATATATTTGGACTCAAGTAACCATTTGACTATAACACTTGTATCACAATAGAATATTTATATTAATTGCAGGAGGAAAAATGGAACAACCATGTTAAAATCAACTGACCATGACTCCATGAGTGGGGGAACATGTTGGAATTGCCTCGAGGATAATTATGAGAAGTGGTAAATCAGATATTTGGCCATTGGCAGCCCCTGAAAATCAAGGATTAAGAAAGATATAAAAATCCCCAAAAGAGGGAAAAAGACCTGGGAAAAAAAATTTGATAAATAACATATGCAAGGAGGCAGGATGTTGCCAAGTATGCAGGGAAATATTTTTTAGCTCTCTTGCTATTATGAACACTGCGGATTGAGTGTGAGGCAAGAGGAGCTTGTTGAAACATAATTTCCTTACTGTTATGAGCACTATTGAGTAAGTGTGAGGCAAGAGGTTAATTTTTGGAATTGAAGGACATTGTTGAGGAGGAGTTTCCAAGTTCACCCTCATGGATTCATGGTCAGGATAGGGGGTGAATTGGGCAAGTATATTTGGCTTCTCTATTCCATGGTTGGGAGGAACGTGGTTGTTCCCTTTGTCTTCCCATAGATTGGATTCAAATATGTTAATTTTCCCCTCTCTATTATGAATGTCTATGTCTTTTGATGTTATGTATCTATTGAATCTGAACTGGAATAAGTTACATTCTTTGTCTATATGACCCTTTTTGCATCTAGTGTATTGTATATGATTAAATTGGATATGTAACGAATTCTTCCCACTTTCTATCTGAATTTTTTATCCGATGCTATGTATCTAACAATATGCAAACAATATATTAGATGTGTATAGAATGACAAAATTTGAGAGTTAACGAATTTTCGAAACCCCTTTTTGTTTTTATTTTGTATGCTAAAACAATCTTGAGAATCGATGCCTTTCAAAGGTTTTTTGTTTTCTTGTTTCTTTTAAGAATCGAGTACCCTCTCCTTAGTCAAGGTCTATGACAAATTTAGAGATTTTCCCTTACAAAAAACATTTATTCTTTTGTATCCTTCTATGCGTGTAACATTCTTAAGTCTTTATGCTTTCAGAATTCGGGAATTGTTGGGTGTTGTTGTTCGACATTTGAAACCTTGAAAAGCCAAATCCTGAAATCCCAAAGAGATAATTCCACATGCTTTCAATTTTCATAATTCGGGAATTGTTGTGTTATGTTGTTTGGCATTTGAAACCCCGAAAACATGAATCTTGAAATCCCAAAGTGTTAATTCCACACCCTTTCACTTTTAAAAATTCGGGAATTGTTGTGTTATGTTGTTTGACATTTGAAACCCTGAAAAACCAAATCTTGAAATCCCAAAGTGTTAATTCCACACCCTTTCACTTTTCAAAATTTGGGAATTTTTGTGTTATGTTGTTTGACATTTGAAACCCCGAAAACCAGAATCTTGAAATCCTAAAGTGTTGATTCCCTTTTACTTTTCAGAATACAAGATTTGTTTTGTTATGTTGTTTGACATTTGAAACACTGAAACCCCGAACCCCGAAATCACGAAACGTTAGTTCCACGTTCCTTTCTTTTTTGCAATTTCGGAAATTTTTTGTGGTTGATGTTTTGGATTTCAAAATCGCAGGATTTCGAATCCCAAAATCCTGAAATGTTAGTTCCACATTCTTTTCTTTTCGCAATTCGAGAATTGTCTTTCATTGATGTTTCGGCTTTTGAAGTCGCAGGATTCTGAACCCTAAAATCCCGAAATGTTAGTTCCACATTCTTTTCTTTTCACAATTTCAAGATTTGTTTGTGTTTGATGTTTGGTTTTTGAAGTCACGGGATTTCAAACCCTGAAATCCTGAGGTGCTGGGCATTTTCACATTTTCAGAAGTCTGTTGATGTTGATGTTGGAGACCAGAACTCGTGAAATTTTGATCCTTGAAATCCCAAAATGCGGGACCCACCTTTCCTCTTTTGCCTCTTTGGAGGTTTGTATCTATTGATGTTTGGGTTCTGTACCTGCGAAATACCGAACCCTGAAACCCCGAAGAGCTCGGCATCTTTTCACAATTTCGAGAACTGTTGTGTGTTGATGTCCAGCTCTTGTACTTGTGAAACCCTGAATCCTCAAACCCCGAAATGTTGGCCCACATTCGTTCCGTATTTTGAATTTCGACAAACAACAAGGTCCTTTGTTTTTGTCGGCACTTGTGATCACCAAAACCCGATTTACCTCTGTTTTCTTCACAAAGCTGTAGAAAATTAGAAGAAACTTATTATTATGGGAACATCTATAATAATGTAATGAATGGACTGGTAAAAGAATGTTGGAGAATCTTCATCCCAGATAGAGGTATGGGAGTAACAAACCATATTACAAGTCGATTGTATTGCAAACATAGAGTAATATTTTTATGTAGGGTTTTGGTCATAAAAACCCCAAGGTTTCTTTTATTGTTAAGACTGTGGTAGTTTTATAGGTACTAGCAGATAAGAGAGTAATTATAAAGTTTAGGATCTTAATTAAACATTGAAGTGATGAGTAAATACTCATTATATCGTTGGTTAGAATACTTAAGTTGAATGGTAAGGTTAGTTGATGATAGTAAGGACTCTAACAAACCTTCAAACATAGGGCTTCTAACATAAATCTTACTTGCTTGAGATCTCAAAACTTTTCAAGGATAAATTTAGAGATAATTTTTTTTTCTGGTGACTTTTGAGGTACACTACAAGGCCGTGTGTAACAAATCTTTGAGGCACAATGTATTTTCATGGTGATTGCTCTAGAGTTGTGATAGAAACCGTGGTCCTTATCCCTGGTAAGTTTTCTCATTAAGCATTGCTTTCTGGTTGTTAAATGAGATAATGGATTTCCCAGATTCTTCTTTGGTATAGCTTCTCTGTATTGTTTTCTCATTACGCATTAATTTCTAGTTGTTAGATGAGATAATGCATTTCTCGTATTATTCTTTTGTGTAACTTCTTTGTGTTGTTTCCAAAGTTATCCTAAATCCTGTGGGGAAATTTCCTTTGAATTTATCTCTGTTTCATCTCTGGTTTTAGGGGGAGTATATTCATTCATTTTCTATTCGTTTACGCTTTGGGATAAAGGGTTTTGTAACCTCCCAGTTTATTTCCCTATGTCGAATCTTTTGATTGATGTCCGGACTTAAGACCTCTGTAGAGCTTTGAATAGTTCCATTATGATATACTTTTTTTTCACAAGGCCTCCAATACTACTTACAGTAGTCAATACCCTAGTTGTGCTCTGTTCGATTCGGTTAAATAGTTGGAAAATCGTTGTAATATTAAAAATACTTATAACTACTATATGTGAATCGGTTATGGATGGTTATGTGTGGTTTTCTAGTTCAGTATGAACTGTTTTTTCCATGATGGTGTACAGGCTGACTTAAAACTTTAGAAGGAAACTATTGCTATCGATTTCTATTCTTCATTGGAATCCTTACTTGTTGTACAAGGACTTCCTCCTTGTAAAAATCTCTTTGTTTCAGTGCTTGTATAATCCACTAATGATGGGCCCTGTTTGGTGTGAGGGTACCCATCAAAGAAATAATGTGTCATTCACCTTAGGCTAGGCGTCTGTCCTATTGGAAATGTGACAAGGAAAAGATATGAAATCCATGCCGGCCTCCCAAACAAAAGTTAAGTAGTATCACAAAACTTCCTTACTAACCATCATCATTATGTTTGTATTTTATCACTTTTATCTATGATTACTGATATTCTAAATGTTACTTCTTTCAGGGATTTTTACTTACCCACGGAGCTTGGATACTCGGTTCCTACCTTCGGTGCAAAAGGTATTTGAGTTCCCTTTGTATGCCTTCCCAGAGTTTCAACAGTGCAAGGGCACAATCTCTTCCTAGATTTCTAGATGTTCGATACAATTTTGTTCTATTGCCTCCAAAGTTGTATTCATCGCTTTCTGGTTTGACTATTGTGTAAAAATATTATTGTACAGGACTTTATTTTAATTGAATAGTGTACTGAGTTGGGTATTTTTATCTCAATCATTCCTCTATTTAGTCTCATCCCAAACTTTGTAATTTATTTGTCGTTACTATTGTTTTGATTGTATCCTAACACTTTTAAGGATTTATTTCATGAAATCCATGGGCATAAAACTATTGGATACCAAAACAATGGGAGACACATTCCATCGGCCCAAAAACCACTTGTTTATATAAAATATATTAGATGGTTTTATCAAATCACTTCTTTACCCACATTGGATTTGTCTCCTTTAGTGAGTCAAAATTACCCTAACATATCGAATAATTATATTAGGACTAGGATAATGGTGAAATTCCATAGTTGGAAATTTCTAGGAAGGGTATCATTATCTAATCCATGATTTAGGGTCATGATATTGTATATTTCACTTGAAATCATCCACCCCACATTCACATGACCCATGAAGATAGCCTCTCTAGATGCGACATTCATTTCATGTAAGTTGCTACAAGATTGGAATAAATCCCTAATTGAATTATAATGTATTAATGATATCTTGTTCCATTCTTGGATAAAATAATACTTCAAGGTTGAAATTTACTTTTTATTTTTAGTCTTGTTGGGTGTGGGTGAACCCCAATCTTGCAAGGGAATGTAAATTTTATTAAACAAAGCACAAAAAAGTCATCTACCTCATCATCATAAGCATGCATGTATATATATAGGATAAAATGAGTAATGATAACATCATATAAAAACACACATATATGTATAAACAAGGAGTGGTGTCACATCACATTATCATATATCCAAAAATACTACGTACTAGTCTAGGGGCACAAGTGAGTTACAACAACAAATATTCAATGGAAAATTGACATAAACTATGATAAATAGAACCTATATGGATGTGCACAGAAATAAAACTTATAAAATATCATCAAATAATAAGTATGTTAAAAGGAGGTCCTACTATTCTATCTAACCACTTATAAATTATCTAAGAGGCAATTTGAATAGATTTATATTTACTCAATACACCTCATAACATTGATCTTTTATGACTCTCCATAACTTCATGAAAAAATTCAACTTACTCATATCCCCTATAACTAACCCAACACATGGTTTTGACCAAAAAAAAATAAAAATTAAACGACATATCACACCGCAACATCAATAAAGTTTTAGATTTGAAAGTGACCCAATAAAGAATTAAACCAAAACATATTTACAAGCAAAATCACATTAACATTCAAAACTTTACCCACTTACCCACAATTTGAAAAGCACCAATACAAAATTAAACCAAAACATATTCTACTAAGCAAAACCATATGAGCATTAAAAAATAATCCCACTTACCTATAGTTTGAAAAGCACCAATAATAAACTAAACCAAAATATATTTTACTAAGTGAAACCACATTAACATTAACAGCCTTTCCCACTTACCCACAATTTCAAAAATTCATTTCATGAAAATTAACGAACCACTTTTATTGAGTACCTAATTATATCTAGGAGAGTTTATGGTACTAGTTTTATGGGCAAGAATGTTGTAAAAATCATTTATAATAGATAATATCTATAGTGATTTTATAAAAATATATATAATAGAACATACTTCGCTATAACGACGACTTTGGTAGGTTTTAAAAAAAATAAATTGATAGTTTTCTAGTCTCCAAAAACAATGATATGCTACAAAATCCTTACAATGATATTCTATAGAAGTCCCCATATTCATGATAAACAAAATGCTTAGTATTGTACCTAATGAACAATATGATTTATTGTTGATTAATGCACAAATTTGATGTCTAGCACCAATCACTTATCCTACTTCAAGGATAGAGCCTTTCAAGGAGGGGCGATAGTGGTTGATATGAGGCACTTACAATATTATCTTTGTATTGATAATAAGTTATCCTCTACTAAACTAGGCCATCCACATGAAGGTGGAAGCTCATATGGCCCCTCCCCCCCCTCACATCGCTCTCAATTCCCCATACCCAGCAAATGATTTTGTTTATATAGAAAACATATAGACATTCATGCATAACTATGCTAGTCATCAAAACATATGAACATATAAACATTGAATCATATTGTGGTAATTCATATAAACAATGTTTTAGACTAGCAACATCAACAAACATCCAAATACAAGTCATGAATTTATACTTCTAGTTTTTCTTTGATTTATGTTTTTTTAAATTCATAAAATTGACGATTGGGGTATCATAATAATCCTCTGAGGTTGTATTTCCTATGCCTTGTCGTTCTGTTGTTTGTGTTTCCATTCAATCATGTACCATACTTCTGGTACGTCGCTAAGAAGGGCGTGGAGGCAGTTGTGCAGGGGTGTGAACTGCAAGAATGAAAATGATCATATCGATATGATGAAATATAATTGAAATAACTATTTAATTATTTTGATTAGCATTACAATATTTCTCTTTACATGTTTGTGTAGATGTGGAATTTGGTGCATTAATTTCTTGTCCACGTGGTTCCTCTTGCAGTTCACCCTTCTGAGTTACATGCTCTTCCATTTAAAGAAGTTAATATATAAGTATAAGTCAGGAAATAAATATCTTCAATCACAGTAAATATTTCTAATTCTAAAGCATAGATACCAGAATGGGTAATATGCTCATAACTATCATTGGACATGTTCTCCCTAGTATGAAGTAGTTTCTGCTGAATAGCGCTTGATTCACTGCTGTGATTGCACTGTTTCTTGAAAAAAAAATACTTAGTTAAGTGTGATATAATAAATATGAATAGACTTTACAAACATGTTAGTGCGATTACCTTATTCGTTTTATTTTCCTGCATTTGCATGGATGGGGAAGTTGGAGTCTTCCCCAAGCTTCTTTGATATTCAATCACGCTTTTAAAACCGTGTCTGTAACAAAGCTTTAGGTCCTCCTCGGTGATAGAAGTTTGTAACATATTTAACTACAATGCATAAGACCATTAAAATTACCAATAACAAAAACATATTTTTATTCGCTACTCTTAAATAAATATTCACCAGAGTTAATCATTTAATTCTTACGAATCAATATTTTAGTTTTCCATAGCCACCCTCCCCTAGTTTACTTTGGTCGTTCTTTTCCATTCTATCCTTGGTTTCTTTGGAAGTGTTAGGTAGCCTATATATGAAATTTTTGAAAAAAAATAGATATTGGAATTGTTACTTAAAACAAGAAAGAAAAACGTAAATGAACATATTTCACTAAGAATATGTCAAGGTAGGTTTTTATTGGCCTTATCCAACTGAAAATTGTGCTCATCCTCACTTCAGCTTGCTAATCGATGTAACCTCACCAGTACCTCCCAGCCAACACTATGGGTAATCTTCTTCCCCTTTAGCCCCCGGAGCTGCAAGGGGGCCACACACAACACAACTAGAGAAAATAGAGCTCCCATATCATCTCGCACAGTCGAGCTACCACTCCCTTTCTAACTAGGAATCCCAACTCCCACAAGATAAAATCAATCAAGAATAATTCTGGCAGTGTAACCTTACGCTTACCCATCGTGATCATATTCCTCCTCCACCATTCCTTTTATAGAGTTTTATTTGTGAGTCATAGCCAAAACCCTAATTAGATTATTTTTATTGAATTTATTTACGATAAACCTCCCACGTACACATGCCACCCCATCCCTTAGTTGCACGAGAAAGTAATTAATTAATTAATTTAAATGGCCAATTTCTCTCACCCACCTAAACACTTTCCTAGAAATGTTCCTCGATGTCCCTTTATTCCCTTACATTCCTTTTAATGACTCACACCTTTGTTAAATCCTTGTTGAGTTATAAATTAGAAATTTATCTAGGCTAGATTCCCTTCTATGTTGCAAAGTCCTTTTGTACTAATTTTTCCCCTTTTTGGTCCTAGTTCTAAATTAACAGGTTTGTACTTAGCCAATTTTTAATATTTTAAAATAATTTAACCCTTCAAAAAATTTTATTTTTAATTAAATTTTTCACACCCCATTTTCTTCACCCCCTATTTTATTACTTGCTTAATTAAATTTTAACTCCCAATACCTAGTTATACATTGCATTAAATTCCTTAGGCTCAACATAAAATGTTGTCAAGGGAAATTTTATTATTATTAATTTGTACTCATGCAACGTTCATTTTAAGATTGATCAAGTCCTAAGGAGACATAGTTTTCTAGGTACTAGGTTCATTAACTCATCAGTGTAAGAATAACGACATGCCCCTCAAGACACGCTACATGCTCCAAGTGTGCCACTCGCATGCATTTTTGTTTCATTTACACGGCGTTCCCTTCAAGACACACTATGTATCATAATCATTGGGGTATCATATTCATCCTTTAACACTGTATTTACTATGCTCTGTCCTTCTATTGTTTGTATTTTCATGCGCTCATGTACCATACTTCTGGTAAGTCACTAAGAAGGGTGTGGAGGCAGTTGTGCAGGGGCATGAACTGCATCAACGAAAATGATCATATCAATATGTTGAAATGTAATTGAAATAACTATTTCATTATTTTGATTAACATTACAATATTTCTCTTTACATGTCTATGATAGTTGGTGCATTAATTTCTTGTCCACTTGGTTCCTCTTGCAATTCACCCTTCGAAGCTACATGATCTTCCATTTAAAGAAGATAACATATAAGTATAAGTCAGGAAATAAATATCTACAGTCACAGTAAATATTTCTAATTCTAAAGAATACATACTAGAATGGGTATTGTTCTCCCCATTATCATTGGCCATGTGCTCCCTAGTATGAAGTGGTGTCTGTTGAATACCGCTAGATTCACTGCTCCATTTGCATTGTTGCTTGAAAAAAAATAAAAAAAATAGTTAATGGTGATATAATAAAATATGAATAGACTTTACAAGTATGCTACTCCAGTTTCCTTATTCATTTTATTTACATGCATTTGCGTGGTTGGGGAAGTTGGAGTCTGCCCCAAGATTCAACAATATTCAATCACGCTTTTAAAAATGTGCTTGTAACCAAGCTTTAGGTCCTCATTGGTGGAAGCAGTTTGGAACGTATTTAACTGTAGTGCATAACACCATTAAAATTATCAATAACAAAAACAAATATTTGTTCGCTACTCTTAAATAAATTTTCACCACAATTAATCATTTAATTCTTACGATTAGAGATTTTAGTTTTCAATAGCCACCCTGGCCTAGTTTATGATGCCCGTTCATTTCCATTCTATCCTTGGTTTCTTTGGACGTGTCAGGTAGCCTATATATGGAATTTTTGAAAAAAAATAGATATTGGAATTATTACTTAAAACATGAAATAAAAACATAAATGAGCATATTTCACTAACCATATGCTGAGGTAGGTTTTTGTTAGCCTTCTCCAATTGGAAATTTTTCTCATCCTTGCTTGAGCTTGTTAATTGATGTGACCTCCCCAGTACCTTTCAGCCAACGCTATGGGTACTCTTCTTCCCCTTAGCCCCTCGAGATGCAAGGGGGCCATGCACAACACAACTAGAGAAAATCTATCTATCATCTCATCTCACATAGTCAAGCTACCACTCTCTTTTGAACTGAGAATCCCAACTCCAAGAAGATAAAATCAGTCAAGAATAATTCTGACAATGTAACCTTATGCTTACCTGTCATGATAAAACTCCTCCTCGGCCATTCATTTTATAGAGTTTTATTTGTGATTCATTTCCAAAACCCTCATTATATTATTTTTACTAAATTTATTTAGGATAAACCTCCAACATACATATGTCACCCGATCCCTTAGTTGGACAAGAAAGTATTTAATTAATTAATTTAAATGGCCAATTTCCCTCACCGACCTAAAAATGTTCCTAGAAATGTTCATCGATGTCTCTTTATTCCCTTACAATCCTTTTAATGACCGAAACCTTTGTTAAAGCCTTGTTGAGTTAGAAATTAGAAATTTCTCTAGGCTAGATTCCCTTCTATGTTCCAGATTCCTTTTGTATTAAATTTTCCCCCTTTTGGTCCTAGTTATAAATTAGCAGGTTTGTACTTAGTCAATCTTTAATCTTTTAAAATAATTTAACCCTTCAAAAATTTCTCTTTTTAATTTAAATCTTTACCCCCCATTTTCTTCATCCCCACTTTTATTACTTGTTTAATTAAATTTTAGTTCCAAATACCTATTTATACATAGGATTAAATTCTTTAGGCTCAACATTAAATGTTGTTAAGGGAAATTTTATTATTATTAATTTGTACTCATGCAACGTTCATTTTAAGGCTGACGAAGTCCTAAGGAGACATAGTTTTCTAGGTACTAGGTTCATTAACTCACCGGTATTAGAATCAGGATGTGCCCTTCAAGATGCACTATGTGCTCCAAGGGTGCCACTCGCATGTATTTTTGTTTCATTTACACAACATTCCATTCAAGACGCACTATGTTCCCCAAGGGTGCCACTCGCCTTTTGACTGATGTTGGTAGACATCAAGCCCTTGAAGTTAATACTTTGTTAGGTAACCTTGTGGGAGAATAAGGGCCTCTAAGGAATAAGGACCATGCCTTATTATGCTCCCCTTATAATCATCATGAGTGAATGTCATAGTCTACCCTCATGACATTTTGTATATCTCGAACTAGTTAATCGTTAACCTATAGTTCGAGCCATGACGGGAGTGATAGTACATTGTGGCAGGGTTGCTGCCACACCTTTGCATCAATATCTATAGTTGTTGTGAATGGCCCCTTTACTCCAAAAGTTAATCAGATTAGTAAGATATCGTCACCCTCCATCCATCAACAAACATGTCAGTGATCCATAAACAACATCATAATATCCAATCATATGGCACATCAATACAGTCCACTCCCTGACTTCTTCTAGTGTCCAAGGAGGTCCATCAATCGCATCAACATCCTCCATCGGTCAAGATTCATGCACAATCAGGAGAAACTAGTCAATAGCACATTTCTATACATAATAACATAACATGAGATAATAATCCAGAGTCTCATAATGTTCAAGCCTTGTCTTAAAGGAAATCTTAGGGACATCATCCTCCTTGATCCATAACTCGTGATACCCTGATCACAAGTCAATCCTTGATAGCACCATTGCACCCTTCATCTGATCAAATAGATCATCAATCTTTGGCAATGGATATTGTTTCTTCATTGTTTCCTTATTCAATTGACGGTATTAAATGCAGAGTCTCCACGAAACCTCCTTATTTCGTATGAAAATAATAGGTGCACCATACGGTGACACACTTGGACATATAAGTCCCAAGTCTAGAAACTCCTTTAGTTGCATTCTCAAGTCTTGTAACTTGTGGGTCGACATCCGATAAAGCATCCTCACTATCAGTTCAGTCCTCGGTTTTAGTTCTATGGTAAATTCCAATTCCCTCTCTAGAGGCATCCCAAGTAATTCCTACGGGAACACGTCTACAAACTCTCTCAGCATTGAAAGGTGTTCTAGACCTTCCCCTACTCCCTTCTCATTTAATGCAAGGATCAAAAAAAGATTACATCCCTTGTGCATTCCCTTCCATAGATGTAAGGAAGAGATGAACCTCAGGAAAAATCCATGGTTCTAATCTACAATCACACATCCCTGTCCCTCATCATCGACCAAGCTCAACCATTTCATCTTACAGTTGAGTATCACCTCATGCGATTCCAACTAGTCTATACCGATCACGACGTCATAAGATCCTAATATCGTGATGTACAGGTTGGACCTGGAAAAAAACTCTCTCATGTTAAGGATACAACCCGTAACCTTCCCTCCAACCTTCTGTTTGGCTCCAGAAGGCGTTTCCACAAAGATAAACTCATCCTCTTTGACTTCCTTTACATTAATCCTTTTTAGCGTTGCACTTGAAATGAAACTCTCGGTAGCATTGGGATCTATCAAAATACTAGGGGTCTAGTCAAGGACAGTACGTGATGTCTCTAGCACAAGAGAATGGTGCTCTTCCTAGCGTTTCTTCATCGTTGAATGAATCCAATGGGCCTTTCCCAAATCTTTGATGGTAGTGGGTCTGACTGATCCATATGCTCTATTCCTCTCCATGGGCCAGTCACGCTAGTAGTGTGTTTGCCCACATATCCAAAATGCTTTCTTCGATCTAGTACTCTTGGTACCCAAAGTGGAAGCTAACGGCCCACCAACCTAGAATCCTAATTTGTTATGATGAACAAGCCTAAAATGTTGGTGTTGCGGTTGACACTGTTGTCGATGTTTTGTTCCTCGGTAAGGAGTCCGATGCTATGGTGCTAGTCACTGAGATGTAGTGAAATTGAATCCTCTCTAGAAGCCAGAATATCCTAGTGTATGTCTAGCTGGTGTCTCATGTTGTTGCACACGAGATGACACTTGTCGTGTTGTTCTTGTTGGAGGCCTACTCTCACCCCAGCTAATAAGATATTCCTCTTCTATGAGGGCCTTCTGAACAACATCATGCAAGGTTCGTGACATCGAAATCCTAACCTTTGCATGATTGTTGAAATTAAATCCAAACAAGAACCTATTGACCTTAAGTTTCTCGGTATTAATATCCGAAGCATACCAAAGAAACTCCATAAAATGGGCCTCGTACTCGTGCATTGTACAACCTCCCTATCGCAAGATGTTGAACTCGTTGAGATGACGCTGAATGAATTCCTATGATAGGTACCTCTCTTAGAACCGGTCCTCAAACAATTCCCATGAAACATCTTTGACGACCATGTACAATTATGGTAGGAGCATATTCCACCATAGAAGAGTGCTCCCCTTCACTTGAAGAACACCATGTGGACCTTCATGTTGGAAGTATATTCACAAAGAGAAAATCACATCTCTATATTCTCCCATCATGCCTCAACGGTTGCACTGACTGGGGCACCAAAGAACTCAAGAAACTGACCTTCTTGAGTTCACAGTGAATACTAACGGTACCATTTGGGTGCGTTGTGGACGCTCAGGGGTACAGGCGTCCTAGCCTTATCTTAGTATAGATGGTGAATCAAGGATTTTTAAAATCTCTGGAAGGACCTTTTCAAACCCTTATCATACCTTACAAGAATTGAATCTATCCCAAGGACTTATTCTTTCCATTGGATGTTAGACTCCGAGCGTGCGGGCACCTCTCGAGTCATCGCATCTCCTTTCACGGAAACACATCGCTAGGATTCTGGCAATCCACATTCATAGTGTTGAACCACCTATGATACTATATGTGATGACCCCATCATTATGACTACAAGCGACGCAAGAAAGTGCAATTGTTATTTTTTTTAAGAAGGATGACAACAACAACACAACTTGATGACGAACACAACTTATGCAATTAGGCAATGTAAAACCAATGACCTAGCACACTATCACATCATGCAACCAGACGAACATGTGACACAGAAAAGATAAAAATGGCTACCTTCCCGACACAGGAAAGACTAGGCTACAAGCTAAAGGACAACTTCAATTAAAATGAACCATGCCCACATTGGGAAGCATAGATTTCGGCCAGGTTATCATGCACCTCTATTCATTAGGGCTCTTAATGATCCCCTCATCAGGAATCCAGTCGTCACACAACAATAGGCATTAAAGTGACCAAGGATCATGATGAATTAACTGTCAACCACATGACAAAAAACCTAAGCACCCAAATGATGAATCAACTAGACGCAAGGGAAACTCGCGACTATAAAATTCATACAACACATTAAATTCCTGGCGCACAAAGTCTAATGCAAACACACATCAATTAAACGACACAAATAGCCACCTATGAAATATTTCCCCAAGAATCCATTCTACAATAACATGAATAAAAAAAATCCTCACTTTCCCTTCTCAAGTCAATTATTAATTAAATAAGATCTTATTAACAAGGTCTCACTCTAATCGTCCTTCCCTAACATCTAACTCCTGGTAAGCCTAAGCTAAATCCTACAACCCTATCATTCTTATCGTTGTCTATAATATTCATTGTCCAATCTAATTTGTTGTCCATTAACTATATATATATCATATATTTTCACCGTACCTATATTAATTTCGATGTCCTTTCAATGTATGTATTAAGTGTATAAAATCGCTAACTAATATTGATATCTATTATTGATATCTATCGATATCTGATAACAATATGGTTGTGTAACAAATAAATTCTAAATCGCTATCTAAAACCAATTATAATCTATGAAACAAGTAAAATAAATTTGCCCCGTCCATCTCCCACTTGCCGACTGATGTGACCTTACTGGTACCTCCCAACCAATGCTAGGGTACTCTTCTTCCCCCTGAGCCCCCCGAGCTACAAACGGGTACACTTGTTGTAACTTCCTATTCACTTCTCTTTATAGTCTCATTCTCACCTTTTACCATGTCGTCTCATAACACATGCACACTATAATAAAGTATCCTAAAACTTTTAATGATTTATTTCATGAAATCCATGGGCATAAAACTATTGGATACCAAAACAATGGGAGACACATTCCATGGGCCCAAAAACCACTTGTTTACTTAAAATATATTAGACGGTTTTATCAAATCACTTCTTTAACCACATTGGGTTTGTGTGCTTTAGTGAGTCGAATTTACCCTAACATATAGAATAATTAAATTAGGACTAGGATAATGGTGAAATTACATAGTTGGAAATTTCAAGGAAGGGTATCATTATCTAATCCATGATGTAGGGTCATGATATTGTATCTTTCACTTGAAATCATCAACCTCACATTCGCATGACCCACGAAGATAGCCTCTCTAGATGCGACATTCATTTCATGTGAGTTGCTAGAAGATTGGAATAAAGTCCTAATTGAATTATAATGTATTAATGATATCTTGTTCCACTCTTATAAAATAATACTTCAAGGTTGAAATTCACATTTTATTTTTAGGCCTGTTGGGTGTGGAAGAACCCCAATCTTGCAAGGGCATGTAAATTTTATTAAACAAAGCACAAAACAGTGATCTACCTCATCATCATAGGCATGCATGTATATATATAGGATAAAATGAGTAATGATAACATCATATAAAAACACACATATATGTATAAACAAGGTGTCGTTTCACATCACATTATCATATATCCAAAAATACGAGGCTGTAATGTCCCCACTTTGGGACATAATCACACAACAGAGATTTATGATGACCAAAGTAGCCAGATGGGTGTTGGAGTGAGTACAGAAGTATTTGAGAGTCATTGTGGGGTCGAGCTTGCATTGATGATCATATTCCATCATTATGTGCCATTCCGCACAGGTTGGCTTTGGTTTCATTGAAGAGGTCATTTTGGGCACATTACTTGGAGGAACCTCTCAGTGTAATAGCTCATTGGAATTGGGAGGAGAAACACTACACGAAGGGATGGATAGAAGTGACTTTCAGTGGCCAAGGAATCCACAAGGAGAGATAAGGAGCTTTTCAAAGGTAAAAAGGTTAATTAAATAATTAAAGTGATTTAATTAATTAATTAAATATTAATAAAATGAAAGTCACTTTTGAGGGACAAGGTGAACCTAAAAGTATAAATGAAAGGCAAGGGCCTCTTCTCATTCATTCATGTATGATCTTATTTTGATTTCTGGCTTCTAGCTAGTGAGCCCAATATTGGGGGTTCTCAGGGTTTTGACATAACAAACCCTAGAGGATGATTCGGTGGTGAAAGATTCCACCTATCTTGTCCCAATATTGGTCTCAGAGATGCAATACTCTCCCACGCCATTCTAGTTCTAGATCTACTCAGTTGCAGGAGAATTCTACATTAGTTTCATGTGCAGATAGAGAGAGGGTGCACCAGTTGAGGGATTCCAGCAAGAGGGGTGCACCATCTTTGGAGAGAGATTCGTTGTAGGAGATTGTCAGGGCCGTTGAGGATTCTATCACTTGGGTTTTCATTGCAGGGCCTTGGACATCAGATATAGAGCTTTCTGAGACATTTTTATGGCTCGGGTTATTTGTTGAGTAGTGGGGCGAATTGAAGAGAAGGAGGGCATTTTTGAGATCCAAATCTAGTCCGTTTGGAGGGGTTACACTTTAGATCTGACCCTGAGACTTTACCTAGTGACTTGTAGTCTCCCGATCTATATTTGTAGAGAGTTTCAGAGCATTTGGCGGCCTCCTTCAACATGACCGAATTATCTAGGGTTTCAATCATCCAGTGGGGCGCACCATTCAGTGGGGGATTTCAGATCTATAGAGATTGAGAGGGATCTTGGAGATTTGGTCACCTGGGTTGTTCTTACCATCACCTGATCTATCATTTGGCATATTTATTAGGGTGATTAGACACTTTTGGCAGCAGGGCTGAATTATCTAGGGTTTCAGTCATCCAGTGGGCCACACCATTGAGTGGCGGATTTCAGATCTACAGAGATTGAGAGGGATCTTGGAGATTCGGTCACCTGGGTTGTTTTTACCATCACCCGATCTATCAGTTGGTATATTTATTAGGTTGATTGGACACTTTTGGCAGTAGGACCGAGTTATTGAGGGTTTCAACCTTCTATTGGAGCGTGCCATTCTTCAGCTGGAGATTTTGGCATTCAGATTTGCTTGTATTGATCTTCATTTCTCATTCATCCTTTGGAGGCATCTTTTGTATTAGTGGGAGCATTTTGTAGCAGCTCTTATCTATTGTCTATCTTCTTAGCCATCTATTGAGCATTCTAGATTGGCATCTTCATTGTAGCAAGTTTCTCTATTTTATGAATAAAGAAGAATTGAGATGTTTTGGCTTGTCTATCTTATGGCATATGGTTGAGGTATGTTCCATGGTTATCTCTTTCTATTATTTGCTGCATACACACATATTAACACATCTAAAAGGTATATCAACAAAGTGTTTGACGAAATACCTCACTCATTTTTTTTTTTAAAAGACACCAAAACAGTGATGATCCTTGCATAATGGCTTGGGATCATTACAGTGGTATCAGAGCTTAAATCCTGCAAACCTGGGGGGTCTTCCATAGGGATAAATGGATAGTTGGAAAGAAGTGGATAAGATAGCCTTTGAGATGCCATGGTTGGAGATCATGTATGATGACCTAAGTAAGGAAACTAAGGCTACAATAACCCTCCTACAATATGTAGCCTTTAGAAATCCCCATTGGAGCAAATGGGATATTTTATAGGGGATCATCATAGCAGGTGAAAAGAAAAAAGAAGTAGTTATATGGTGGGAAGAACAGAGAAACCCCACGCCCAGTAGGAGCATGCAACCTTGCCACAGTTGCAAGGGGCCATGGGAACTAGATCATAGGTGGAGGGGTAAAGATCAAAAGCACATTATTGAGGCATGTCATGAGAGTGAGGGTGAGGTGTTTGAGGATGGAGCGATAGATGTGGATTCAGAGCAGTCGGATGATCACAGTGACTCTTGCACAGAGGCTAATGATAGTGATGCTGACTCTTGCATAGAGGCTAGTGATGCTTGCATGCATGAGGAGGAGGATGACCCTTGTGTAGTGGATAGGCAGCTGGATGGACATGACGATAGCCCTAGTGTCTCAGCAGACACGTCACATACCATTGATGACCTTACGCCTCAACAGAGTGGAAACACTAGTGAGGAGTCACACGTGTTAGCACCTAGAGATGATGAGCTTCCTATGGGGGCCATGACACATCTGACACCTTTTCAGACACCCATGATAGCCACGTCAGATGAGGAGATCAGTGGGACGTCAGGTATGATGGATGAGCCTAGTGTGAGGGATGCACAGCATGGACAGGTAGACCCACAAATCCAGGAGGAGGTACAAGACATACATGCAGTTGACCCCACACATACAGGTCAGTCAGAGGAGATGGAGTCACAGCTATTGGAGACTCCAGTGGTTGAGCAGATGGCAAAGGTTGACAGTTGGATGGAGCACTTACTTCCAGGATCAGATTGCATGGATGAGGATGCACTCTTTGGCAGTCAGGATGACGATAGCACGTGTCTGGATACAACTATATGGGATCTAGGTGCAAATGATAGTAGCAGGTTGAGTGCACGGGAGGATACAACTGCTCATACAAGATACAATGTGAGTCAGGGGGAGATGGAATCTAGTGATGGGATGCAGTGGCATACAGGAGTACCTAGTGGCACAGTAGACAATAGGTAGTTCATTACTTTATCTTCTGCAGAGAGTGTTGTTAGTGATGGAACTAGCAGTGAGAGGCATGAGTGGGTACCCCAGCATGACTATGACCAGGAGTCACACCACTTAGGAGCACAGTTGGGAGTTAGTGAGGCTATGATCAGGGCATCCACTAGACATATTGATGAAATGCATGGAGTGATGGAAGATTACGGTTGGAGAGAATCAGTGGCACAGGTAGCTCAGATGGAGGATTTTCCATGGATGATTTTCACACTCTCAGGGAGAGAGTGTCTATGATGAGGACTGACTAGCAGTAGTTGTTGACAGACAGAGACTACCTATTGGGGATTGGCGAGTTGTATCATAGGGCCCTGAGGGAGCAGGAGTTGGAGGTAGACCGACTCACTCGAGAGTTCGAGAGCACTCGAGGATTCTTGAGAGGCACACAGACCACCCTTCAAGAATCAGAGTCTAAATCAGATGGGTCTCTTGAAGAGATTTGTCGGAGATCCACTTCATCTATCTTAGTAGACAGTCAGATGTATCAGTCAGTCACATTGACAGAGGATGTTGATGATCTAGCAGAGGATCACCAGTCGATGGGGGACACTTCCATTTGTGTCTTGGGAGTGGTTGACCTCCATATAGAGATTGATTCAGTTTTACGCCCAGGATCTGTGATGCAACATGAGTTTGCGGGAGATGACATGAGTATGTCAGAGCATACCATGATGAGTGATAGCTCATAGAGAGATGATGAGGTGTATGGTCGTATTCAAAGGGGTATAGTGCCTTGCAGGGAGGAGACACACTCAGGGGAGTATGTAGATGCCACTCCTCTACAGCAACACATAGTTGTGGGAGATCACCTTCACCATTTCAGCAGTTGCATGGTAGATGAGAGATGGAGGTTGGTTGACCAACAGTCGGAGGGGTTACTTTTGGTTGTACTGGATGGTCGGGACTCGATGATGACCACAAGAGAGCATCTTTCATGGATACCGATGGACAAGCTTCTGGTCGAATCATTGGGATTGACCAAAGCATGTGACACCTCCAAGTCCTACAGTTAGGTGCAGATGCTTCTATTAGCCTGTCCTGACACTTTTATCATAGACAACAACATGAGGAAGGATAGGCCATGGATGGGAGAATGGAGAGTGAGTAGGCTGAGACTATATGACAGGAGCACTTTTATGGCATACAATAGGTCATAGGTGGACCGTGTTATACAGACAGTTGAGACTTGGTGTGTGATGGTGAGCATCATAGACCTGGTGATGACAAATGAGTGCAGTGGGCTTTCGACAGTGATCAACCCAGCACAGGAGCAGCTAGCAGAGACTGGAAGTGATAAACTTCCAAGTTTTCCATGGGATCGAGGAGTTCACTTGGTTAGCAGGATGTTTCACTACATGACAACCCAGGTGGCGCCAGAGAGCCTCACACTCCACCTTGGGTTGGTTTGGAGTGGGTCGGCAAGTACTTGTTCTATGGGGCGAGACCTTTTATTCCTCTTGATCATCATGACAGGACATGGAGATGTTTGGACAAGTACTTCTTCTACATAGGTGTCTATACCGATACAATTTCTCGGCAGTAGGTTTAGTGGTCACAGGTATTTCAGCATGAGGATCCTAGTGAGGAGGATCCTTTATGTATGCATGGGACAGACAGTCGTGGACAGAGTAGTGTAGTGTCAGCAGGAGGATCGTCGACAGAGGTTAGCATGGGACCCAAGGATTACAGGATTGAACAGTTCATTGACCGACAGGGGAGAGTGGACCATTGCAGGGGAAAGTTATTCTAACTTTCCATTTAGCACAACGCTTGAGGGTGCCTCACAGAGATCTTGCAGTACCTCATTTTGGCATCATCATGTGCAGTTGATGGAGACCGTGTGGATCTTGGTAGAGATTTGGAGGATGGACTCATTACGAGAGGAAGCTATGGGTCAGGTGCAGGAGGTTCACAGGGTTGATATCTTCCAAGACTGTTCTTCACAAAGTATTGCAGTTCACTTCTTGATATGGGATCCAGGGGGTGGAGTGTGCTATTGTTCATTATTGGATGGGTTCTACTATGTATCCCACAGGTGGAAATGGGATCCTGGTATTTTACTTTAGGGGATTTGGGTATTGCTTGAGGACAAGAAATTTTCTAGCAGGTAGGACTATAATGTCCCCACTTTGGGACATCATCACAGGGCAGAGATTTATGATGACCAAAGTAGCCACATGGGTGCTAGAGTGAGTACAGGGGTATTTGAGAGGCATTGTGGGGTCCATCTTGCATTGTTGATCATATTCCATCATTATGAGCCATTCCACATAGGTTGGATTTAGTTTCATTGCATTCCGACGATTTCCATGATTTTGACTATTTGGAGCTATAAGTCAATGGAATTCATTGAAGAGGTCATTTTGGGCACATTACTTGGAGGAACCTCTCAGTGTAATAGCTCATTGGAATCGGGAGGAGCAACACTATAGGA
>JASDQU010243534.1:110402-131359 GCA_032191745.1 Picea mariana
CTTATTTTGATTTCTGGCTTCTAGCTAGTGAGCCCAATATTGGGGGTTTTGAGGGTTTTGACATAACAAACCCTAGAGAATGATTTGGTGGTGAAAGATTCCACCTATCTTGTCCCAATATTGGTCTCAGAGATGAAATACTCTCCCACACCATTCTATTTCTAGATCTACTCAGTTGCAGGAGGATTCTACATCAGTTTCATGTGCAGATAGAGAGAGGGTGCACCAGTTGAGGGATTCCAGCAAGAGGGGTGGACCATTTTTGGAGAGAGATTTGTTGTAAGAGATGGTTAGGGCCGCTGAGGATTCTATCACTTGGGTTTTCATTGTAGGGCCTTGGACATCAGATCTAGTGCTTTCTGAGACAGATTTATGGCTCAGATTATTTCTTGAGTAGTGGGGCGAATTGAAGAGAAGGAGGGTGCTTTTGAGATCCAAATCTAGTCCGTTTGGAGGGGTTACACTTCAGATCTGACCCTGAGACTTTACCTAATGTATTGCAGTGTCCCGATCTATATTTCTGGAGAGTTTCAGAGCATTTGGAGGCCTCTTCCAGCATGGCCAAATTATCTAGGGTTTTAGTCATCGAGTGGGGTGCACCATTTAGTGGGGGATTTCAGATCTACAGAGATTGAGAGGGATCTTGGAGATTTGGTCACCTGGGTTGTTCTTACCATCACTCGATCTATCAACTGGCATATTTATTAGGGTGATTGGACACTTTTGGTAGCAGGTCCGAATTATCTAGGGTTTCAGTCATTGAGTGGTGTGCACCATTCACTGGGGGATTTCAGATCTACAGAGATTGAGAGAGATATTGTAGATTCGATCACCTGGGTTATTCTTACCATCACCCGATCTATCATTTGGCATATTTATTAGGGTGATTGGACACTTTTGGCAGAAGGGCCAAGTTATTGAGGGTTTCAACCTTCTATTGGAGCATGGCATTCTTCAGCTGGAGAGTTTGGCATTCAGATCTGCTTGTATTGATCTTCATTTCGCATTCAGCCTTTGGAGGCATCTTTTGTATTAGCGGGAGCATTTTCTAGCAGCTCTTATCTATTGTCCATCTTCTTGGCCATCTGTTGAGCATTCTAGATCGACATCTTCATTGTAGCAGGTTTCTCTATTTTATGAATAAAGAAGAATTGAGATGTTTTGGCTTGTCTATCTTATGGAATATGGCTAAGGTATGTTCCATGGTTATCTCTTTCTGTTATTTGCTGCATATAAACACATCTAAAAGGTAGATCAACACAGTGTTTGATGAACTACCTCACTCAGAAAAAGTTTAAAAAGACACCAAAACACTGATGATCCTTGGATAATGGCTTGGGATCATTACAGAGGCACAAGTGAGTTACAAAAACAAATATTCACTAGAAAATCGGCATAAACTATGATAAATAGAACATATATGGATGTGCACAAAAATAAAACTTATAAAATATCATCAAATAATAAGTATGTTAAAAGGAGGTCCTACTATTACATCTAACCACTTATAAATTCTCTAAGAAACTTTTAATAGATTTACATTCACTCAATACACCTCATAACATTGATCTTTTATGATTCTCCATAACTTCATGAAAAAATTCAACTTACTCATATCCCATATACCTAACCCATCACATGGTTTTGACCAAAAATAAATAAAAATTAAATGACATATAATCCTTCAACATCAACAAAGTTTTATATTTGAAAGTGACCCAATAAAGAATTAAACCAAAACATATTTACTAGCAAAATCACATTAACATTCAAAACTTTACCCACTTACCCACAATTTGAAAAGCACCAATAAAAAATTAAACCAAAACATATTTTACTAAGCAAAACCATATTAGCATTAAAAAATAATCCCACTTACCTACACTTTGAAAAGCACCAATAATAAATTAAACCAAAATATATTTTACTAAGTAAAACAACATTAACATTAAAAACCTTTCCCACTTACCCACAATTTCAAAAATTCATCTCATGAAAGTTAACGAGCTACTTCTATTGAGTACCTAATTATCTTTAGGAGAGTTTATGGTACTAGTTTTATGGGCATGAATAAAATAATTTATAATAGATAATATCTAGAGTCAATATCTTCTTTTTTGTATCCTTTCTATTATCCATCATCTCATTTCTCTGTAGCTTAAAGGATTCTTCGAGCAAGATCTTGAAAAGATCCCGTGTGAAATCATCCCTTTTCTTTTCTATGGGAGCTCACTTGGGAAAGTGAGAGAGATCGTCACCATGTGAAACTATCTTGACACCCAACTCTCTATACCTTAACTTCATGTGGGACATGCACCGAGAAATAACAAGTAGATTGATCCAATATCAATGATAACGAAATGCAAGTTCTATTAATGAATAAAATAGAAAAATCCCACATACCCATAAACTAACTAGAATGGGGATATCTTATCTATAAAGAGGTAGAGAGATAAGTTAGCTAAGCTCATTTGCAAAAATATATTAAAATAGGAGAAACTTATTTACATTCAGTCAATACACAAACAATATTAATATATATATACATTCACTCAATACACCTCATAAAATTCATCTTTTGTTATTCTCCATAATTATATAAAACAAAGTCATTTGACTCCTATGCCCTCCACCTAACCCAACACTTAGTTTTAACCCCTCAAAAAAAGAAAGAAAACTAAAATGACAAATCACAATTTAACATGAAAGAAGTTTTAGATGTGAAAATCACCCAATAATAAATTAAACCAAAAAATATTTTATTAAAAAAAAACCATATTAACATAAAAAAAATTGCTAGCTAATGCACAATTTGAAAAACACAATTAATAAATTAAAACAAAACATATTTTACTAAAAAAAACCCTATTATAAATAATAGAACAAAACATATTTGACTAAGCAAAACCACATTTTTCATTCCAATCTTTTCCCATTTACCCACAATTTGAAAAGCATCTCCTAAAAATTTTGTACATGTAATGAACTACCATTGAGTACCTACATAATTATCTGTGATTACCTAATTATCTGTGGACGAGTTCGAAGTATGAATGTTGTAAACATGAATTATAATATATTAGCTTTAATACGGTTACTTTAATATTGTCGGCCAATATCGATTCTGTTTGGTATAAATATTAACTTCGGCATGGCGTGTAATATTAACTTCAGAATTTTGTCCGAAGGTTTTAGATTTTATTTGTTTCTATCTCCAATTAGGGTTTGTCTCTTATTTCTGATTGCGAGTTAGGTTATTTTGTTGGGTTAAACTCTCATTTTGTACATACTCTTTGTGCCAAT
This sequence comes from Picea mariana, assembly GCA_032191745.1. Lineage (NCBI taxonomy): Eukaryota > Viridiplantae > Streptophyta > Pinopsida > Pinales > Pinaceae > Picea > Picea mariana. The sequence continues at coordinate 113,706 of JASDQU010243534.1, forward strand.
CCGTCCGAGACAATGCAATTCAATCCTTCTGAAAATCCCGGAATTAGTTCGTTTAACTTTTAACCCGACTACTTTGCACTCCCATTTTCCACAACTCAGTCTCCAGCCATGGGCGAGCCTCAACTAAATATGTCCAAAATAACTATAACGATTTTCTAACCAATACTTCTCCCATCGCTAATCATCCGAAATTTTTAACCCATATTCCCTCCATCGCTAATCGTCCTAAGAAGGGCATTTTCGATAACATTTCGGAAACATGGAAGGTATCTGTTCGCCACAGTTCAGACACCTCAGAAATGTCATCTATACCTGAGAACGGGACGTTGGCTCACTCTTACGAGATGAAATGTCATCTAGATCGGCCGAAATTCCGGTAAAGTTTTTATAATAATTATTTTGATATTAATGTAAACTAAGAAAAGTTCATAATTTATTTCTAACGTGTGTAATTTACTATGCATGCAGGTTATGAATTCATGTGCAAGGAAGTCAAGAAAGAAATCCGGAAAGAGGGTTGTGTATGGTGAAAAATTAAAACCTGAAGAATCTATGGATTCATATATTCCTGCTCAGTATAAATATAACAATTTTCAAACACATATTCCCTTCATCTCTCATCATCCCCAATTTCTAACCCACACTCCTTCCATTCCTTCCATGGCCAATCCTCCCAAGAAATCAGTTTTCAGTAACGACATTTCGCAAACATTGGAGGCATCGGTTCCCCGCGGTTCAGACACTTCAGAAATGTTGGCTCACTCTAACGAGATGGAATGTACAACTAGACCTACCGAAATTCGGGTAAAACTTTTATAATAATCTTGTTGATATTTATTTAAGCGAAGAAAAATTCATAATTTATTTCTCATATATGTAACTTACTGAATGCAGGTTATGAAGTCATCTGCAAATAAGTCAAGAAAAAAATTAGGAAAGAAGGTTGGAAACATAAACATAAACAATACTGAATGCAGCTTATGAAGACATCTGCAAGGAAGCCAAGAAAGAAATTAGGAAAGAAGGTTGTGAATAGTGAAAAACATAAGGTTAAAGAATCGTCTATGGATTCACGTTAAACAATATTGGATTTCGAAATCGTTAATCACCATTACTTAGATAGATAGTGGGGAGCATGATTTAGATTATGGTTGGGAAATCAGAGACACAGGGGATTATGGTGATCGTAGATAATGGTTAGGAAATTATACACAAACTAGTATATGATGATAAATAGATAATGAGTGGGAAATTAGGCACAAATTAGAGTATGTTGATGATAGGTACTTGAAAATAGATAAAAAACTTAAAATGAAAACAGTTCCAGGAAATTGGAAATGATTGCAGGACATTGGAGCTAAAGATGCAAGTATTTGATGAATAATCTATGGAAATCTGAATAATCTATTTATTTCATAGAATTTTGATAGAATTTTAGAAAAAAAAAATTATAGAATTTTTGATAGAATTTTTTAAATTGTCTTATTTTTTTATTTCAAAATTTTGATAGAATTTTTCTTTTATATATAATTTTTTTATAGAAATTTTGAAATTGTTTTTCCTTTTATTTAAAAATTATATTTAATTCAATTTTTGATTTATTAATAACTCTGTAATGATAATATAATATAATTGTTTTGTAATACTTACATGCATCTTTTCTAAAGGAAAGCATTAAATTACTAACAAAATATGGGTCAATGTATTTGACCTTTTGACGCAAGCTGCCTCTCGGTGACAACTCGCTCCCACCAGGACCTTCTCTTCCCTCGGCCCGAAGAACACAAAGGTTCTCCTGATTCCCTTGCGAGAATCCTTCGTACCCACAATGACTCTTCACCCGCGCGATCCTCCCTTCCTTGGTTATCGGAGGATCGGCCCTCGCAACTTCGCGAGTTCAACTCTGAATACTTGACCCTCGGATCCCCGAGACTCAATGTCTCTGGTCAACGTTGACCGTCCTTCGACGTATCGAAACCTCGCACTCTCACGACTCGTGTCACTATACTTTCGGGGTCCCAACTCCCGAGATCCGAAACACCGAGATGTCGACGACTCGTTATCTCGTCTTCTCGCTTCCTTGCTACTCGCGAGACCAATCTCTTGACCCTTCAACTCCTGAGATCCGTTGTCCCGAGATCTCCTACCACATCATCACCTTAATTAAGGACCTCACGACCTACGGAAATCCCTGGGACTCACACCTCGCGATCTCCACGTCCAATCTTCCAACCTCTTCTGCGCGAAGTGTCAATATACCCGATCTCCGAGTAGAGTCATGATCTTTGTGGCTCTCTACGACAAATTCAAGTCATCGATTCTCTTCATCTTGAGGAATATCTCTCCCTCGAAGCTTCTCCCGGTTTTGACCTTCTTCTGCCTACACTGTAGACTTCACGTCCCCTTTTCCTCCTTACACAATCTCGAATAAGAAGTGTCTCTCCCCGAGACCCGTCCGCCAACATGCTCACTTCTCCTTGTGACCTATTTACGAAAGTTCTCTCCACTGCTCTTCGACTACCTCGAAGGCCTATCTTTCCTGAACTTTCTCAGCTTCTGACTTCTTCCGGAAGCTCCCTGCATGCACTCCTTGCGAATTCTCTTCAACCAGGTCAAGTGTTGAAGACTTCTGACCCTGCGCACTCTAGCAGCAGTAGTCTATCAATAGCTTAGCTCAGAATCACAACTATGAGACTTCATCCAGCCTGCGCACTCCTTGCACAGCTCTATCTACCCAAACCAACTTCTAGGTGAACGGAAATGAGAGTTAAACTGCTGAGCCTCATCAATGCATTCTATGCGGATGAATTCAACTGCACTCTATGCAGGAATCTCCTGGCTCAAACAGAGAAACAATTGAAACTCATTTCCTCATTCTCTCAGATTTCGAACCTGCCATGCAATCACATATGCAGCGTATAGAAGAAAGGCATAAAAAGAAGCCAATATGCAACAACATAATACCAACAACACACAGAGAGTAAATACAACCATGGAATTGAATCAAAGGCACTCTTCTATTAATTCAATCTGTACATGGGTGTTCTCCACAACTTATCTGCTAACTGTGCTTGCTCTCGATAATGATTCCAATGCTAATGAATTACAATAATACAAAGGAGGGTGCCTATATTCCGTTTTCCCTCACGAAAGTAAAAACTATCTAATCTAGACCTAACTATTTTATCTACCTGCATTGAATCTAATAGATGCCTCAGCTACCTAAGGATGAGAGCTTATCCGCTCAAGGTCCGTTACAATGTACAAGTGTGCTTCTTATGAATGCCTTCATTTAAATGGCGGCGCAACATCTTTTCAAAATATTTCACAAATAATATGTGTTGGCGCTGTCCAGCTGTCTTTTCCCGCTCCACGCGCTGGCTCGCTTGATGAGTTGTAGATGCTCCTGCATCATACTCCTCAGCTAAAAAAATTTCATGGGCTCCTGCTCATGAGCTCCTACACAGTCTGTCCATGTTTCTGTATCACGGCCTCTGTCTCCCGGCTGGCATCCTCTACTGGGTGGTTCTTCCATTTTACTAGGTATTCAAAATATTGCTTCCTCCTAGTCTTCTTGTCCGATCGCTTGTCCAGTATATATTCCATCTGCGGCTTTTCTACTGCTGGCATCTGCTTCTGCCACTGAACTTCTGGTTCTTCAGTTCCAGTCTCTGCTTCATCAGCCCTGTATGGGTATAAATCTGAAACATTGAAAATCAGAGATATCCTGATGCCCTCTGGCAACTCAAGCTCATATGCGTTTTCCTGAAATTTCCTCAGGACTCTGCACGGCCCGATCTTCTTCATCTTGAGATTGTTGTATGTTCCCCTCGGGAAACTTTCCTTCCTTAAGTGCGCCAGAACCATATCTCCAAATTCAAACTGAAGTTGTCTTTGTCACTGATCAACTCTGCGCTTATACTCCTGATTGGATTTTTGCAGTCGCTGCTTCACCTCCGCGTGAAGTTCCTGCATCGCCTCCGCAAACTCTTCAGCTCTCGCGCTACTAGTTTCATCCTGTTATGACTCCCTGAGCTCATAAAATCCTCTCGACTGCGTTCCATACAAAATTTGAAACGAGCTCTTACATGTACTCTGATTCACCGAATCGTTGTACGCAAATTCTACCTTTGGCAATATCTGGTCCCAACTGTTGTGGTGTTCTGTTACCAGACTCCTCAATAGATCTTCTAGACTTCTGTTGACCACTTCCGTCTGCCCATCTGTCTGAAGATGGTAAGCCAAACTAAAAGACAAATTAGTTCCCAACTTCCTCCATAGCGTCCTCCAAAAATGACCTATGAACTTCGTATCCCGATCCGAGACTATGCTCTTCGGAAATCCATGCAATCTGACGATCTCTTTGAAAAATAAATTTGCGATGTGGGTCGCATCGCTGGTCATATGACACGGAATAAAATGTGCCATCTTCCAGAACCTATCTACCACCACAAAGATGGAATCAACTCCTCATTGTGTTCTCGGCAATCCCAACAAAAAATCCATACTAATGGCTTCCCATGGCCTATCCGGTATGGGTAATGGCTGATAAAACCCCGTGTTCTGTTTTCGTCCCTTCGCGTGTTGACATATCCTGCACTTGTCAACAAACCGCTTCACATCTGTATGCAAGCCTGGCCAATAATACGATTCGCTCAGCTTGGTGAATGTCTTATCATGCCCAAAATGACCTGCTAATCGACTGCTGTGTTTTTCCCTCACAAAATTCTCGCTCATGGAGAAATTCGGTATGCATAATTGATTACCCCAGAACAACAATCCCTCCTGGATCATGAAATCCGTCCATGGGCTCCGATATCTCAGAACTAGATTCTCAGTTGCTTCGTATGCTTCTCCAAAGTCTGCATCACCTGCATACATATCTTTGAGGTTTTCAAAACCCAATGTCTTGACCTTGAATTCCTGCAGCAACAAGCATTTCCTGCTCAGGGCATCAGCCACCTTGTTAGCAGTCCCCGAAATGTGCTTAATCACAAATGTGAAATTCTGCATGTACTCTACCCATTTCACATGCTTTTGATTCAGCTTCTCCTGCTGACTTACGAACTGCAATGCGTGATTGTCACTGTACAAAATGAACTCTTTGGGTATCAAGTAATGTCTCCACTTCTTCAATGCCTGTATGATGGCATATAATTCTTTATCGTACGTGGAGTATTTCAACTTTGCATCATCCAGCTTCTCACTGTAATATGCCATAGGTCTGTCATCTTGACTTATGACCCCTCCAACAGCATACCCACCGGCATCACATTTCACTTGAAATGGTTTCTGAAAGTCAGGCAACACCAGAATTGGTTGCTCTGTTATCTTATTCCTCAACAGGTTGAAGCTCCTTTCAGCCTCAGTTGTCCAGTGAAAAACTTTATTCCGCTTCTTCACGGTGTCCATCATTGCTGCGCTAATTCCACTAAAATTTCTAATGAACTTTCTGTAGAAACTAGCTAAACCGTGAAAGCTCCTTACCTCGAAAATATTCCTTGGCGATGGCCAATTCCTAATTACTTCCACCTTCTCAGGATCCATCTTCAACTCGTTCGCCGAAATCACAAAACCCAAATAAACGAGTTCTGTCTGCATGAACGAACACTTCTTCAAATTAATCAGCAGCTTTTCCTGCTGTAATCTTCTCATCATAGTAACTAAATGCCTCAAGTGTTCAGCCCCGGTCTTACTGAAGATCAGGATATCATCCAGGTACACAACCACAAACTTTCCAATGAATTCCCTTAGGACATCATTCATCAGCCTCATAAATGTGCTCGACGCGTTTGTCAACCCAAATGGCATGACCAACCATTCATACAAACCCTTGCTTGTTTTGAATGTTGTTTTCCATTCATCTCCTTCTCTCACCCGGATCTGATGATATCCGCTCTTGAGATCAATCTTTGAAAAATAATTTGCCCCACTTAGGCAATCCATCAGATCGTCCATTCTCGGCAGTGGAAATCTATATCGGATGGTGATTTTATTTATCGCCCTGGAGTCTGTACACATCCTCCAGCCTCCATCCTTCTTCGGACTCAGTACTGTCGGAACAACACATGGACTAAGACTCTCCCTGACCAGTCCTTTATCCTACAAGTCTTGTACTTGTCTTTTGACTTCCTCATTCTCCTTAGGTGTCAATCTATATGCGGCCTTGTTCGGTAAACTTGCTCCGGGTATGAGGTCAATATGGTGACTCACACTCTGCATCGGTGGCAACAAATGAGGTAGTTCATCCACGATGATATCAGCGAACTCTCCTAGCAGTTCCTAAATCTCCTCTGGCAAGTTGTCCACTCTTGTTCTTCTCAGGACAATTCTCGGCTTCCTGACAACAAAGAATTGTGGATCTTCATTCTTCTCCATCTTTGTGAGAAGTTCCTTCCCACTCATAAGAAGTATCATGCTCCTTAATTCTGGCTTCACTTCTTTATCCTTTATCGGAAGCAGCTTATGGAGTCTCCCATCCTTCTCCAAAGTATATGTGTTCATCCTCCCATCATGAACAACATTTCTATCATACTGCCATGGTCTACCCAGCAGTATATGACATACGTCCATGGGAATGACATCACATAAAATATCATCATGATAATTCGCAATTTTGAACTTAACTAAGCATTGTTTAGTGACACTTACCCGGTGTCATTTTTGTAACCACGAGACTTTATATGGACTCAGGTGCTTAGTCATTTGCAGCTCCAGCTTTTCCACCATCTCAGATGAAACGAGATTGTTAGTTCTCCCGCTATCAATGATGACCTTGCATTTTCTGTCCTTGGCTGTGCAAGCCGTTCTGAATAGTCTGCTCCTTTGCACTGAGCTATCCACCTCCTTCTCGAGTGCTAAGATAATCTTATGCATTCCAAGCGACCTTCCGCTGTCTGCCTCTTTGTTTTCAGCATCATGCCTCTGTGCCTCAGTGATGTGAGTTTCACTTTTGTCTGGTTTCCTATCTGGATAGCCAACGTCTTTGTGTCCGTCTTTTACACATGTAAAACATGTGACGATTCCTCCATGACCTCTTCCTCTACCTCGGGTACGAGGAATAGCATTGGCATCAGCATATCCGCCACCCTGCTCTGCAGCCTGCCTCCTTGGCTTAGCATATTGCTGCCTTGGTTGTGAGGTTCCACCTCTTTCATCCCTACCCTGAGATCTCTGCTAATCCTCCTTGGGCTTCTGCATTTTATCTTGGGTAACTGCCTTGCCTCTGGGCTGACTCCTGCCTCGCCCTTGCTGACCTTTCTTACAGTTCAGACTCTCTTCAGCTTTCAGAGACATCTGGTATGCATCCTCAACCGTTCGGATGGTGATCATAATCAATTGATCCTGAATGTCATACCTCAACCCATTCAGGTATCCTGCCACCTTTTCGTCATCACTCTATCGATGACCTGCTCGAATGTTGAGCCTATAGAATTCCTCGGTGTACTCCTTCACCGTCATCAACTTCTGTCTCAGGTTCTGCATGCGCCTCAACAAAGTGATCTGGTAATCTCTCAGGATGATTTTTTCTTTCATCTTAGCGATCATCTAATCCCAGCTCTTTATCTTTTGTTTTCCTTTGCAGCGCCTATCCACCTGCAGTTCATCCCACCATAAGGTTGCATGTCCTTTCAGCTTTGTAACAACGTGCCTTATCTTCTTGTCCTCTTCGATATCCTCATAATCGAAGTAGGTGTTGAGTGCTCGGATCCAATCCAGCAACTCTTCTGCATTTAGAATTCCCTCATAGACGGGAATGTCCATCTTGGTCTTTGAGCTCATCCTCGAAATGGCTCTGATCAACCTCTCTGTCGAGGCATATTCTGCTGAGACCTCTTCTGCATTGTGTCTAGCTTCGTCTTCCACCTCGGAATCACTGAACTCTACAGCGCAGACTCCACGTCGCTGAGTTGTTTCCATTTCTTCGAGTCTCGCCCTGAGATCTCGTATCTGACGTTCCATCTCTGGATTTCTGGCCAGCCTACCCCTTCTTCGGGCATCCCTGTCCTCACGATCAGGTGACTACCTTTCTCTTCTGGGCGGCATAATGTGAATCTCTGTCTTTGCCACAGAAAGCAAAGATACTCCCGCTCTGATACCACCCTGACGCAAGCTGCCTCTCGGTGAAAACTCGCTCCCACCAGGACCTTCTCTTCCCTCGGCCCGAAGAACACAAAGGTTCTCTTGATTCCCTTGCGAGAATCCTTCGTACCCACAGTGACTCTTCACCCGCGCGATCCTCCCTTCCTTGGTTATCAGAGGATCAGCGCTCACAACTTCGCGAGTTCAACTCTGAATACTTGACCCTCGGATCCCCAAGACCTGATGTCTCTGGTCAACGTTGACCTTCCTTCAACGTATCGAAACCTCACACTATCATGACTCACGTCACTATACTTTCGGGGTCCCAAATCTCGAGATCCGAAACACCAAGATTTCGACGACTCGTTATCTCGTCTTCTTGCTTCCTCGCTACTCGCGAGACCAATCTCTTGACCCTTCAACTCTCGAGATCTGATGTCCCGAGATCTCCTACCACATCATCACCTTAATTAAGTACCTCACGACCTACGGAAATCCCTGGGACTCGCACCTCCGATCTCCATGGCCAATCTTCCAACCTCTTCTGCGTGAAGTGTCGATATACCCGATCTCCGAGTAGAGTTGTGATCTTCGTGGCTCTCTATGAAAAATTCAAGTCGTCGATTCTCTTCCTATTGAGGAATCTCTCTCCCTCGAAGCTTCTCCCGGTTCGAACCTTCTTTTGTCTACACTGTAGACTTCACGTCCCTTTTTCCTCCTTACGCAATCCCGAATAAGAAGTGTCTCTGCCCTAGACCCATCCACCAACCATCTCGCTTCTCCTTGCGACCTATTTATGAAAGTTCTCTCCACTGCTCTTTGACTACCTCGAAGGCCTATCTTTCCTGAACTTTCTCAGCTTCTGACTTCTTCCGAAATCTCCCTGCACGCACTCCTTGCGGATGCTCTTCAACCAGGTCAAGTGTTGAAGACTTCTGACCCTGCGCACTCTAGCAGCAGCAGTCTATCAATACCTTAGCTCAGAATCACAACTCTGAGACTTCGTCCAGCCTTCGCACTCCTTGCACGGCTCTATCTACCCAAACCAACTTCTAGGTGAACGGAAATGAGAGTTAAACTACTGAGCCTCATCAACGCACTCTATGCAGATGAATTCAACTGCACTCTATGTAGGAATCTCCTGGCTCAAACAGAGAAACAATTGAAACTCATTTCCTCATTCTCTCAGATTTCGAACCTGCCATGCAATCACATATGCAGCATATAGAAGAAATGCGTAAAAAGAATCCAATATGCAACAACATAATACCAACAACACACAGAGAGTAAATACAACCATGGAATTGAATCAAAGACACTCTTCTATTAATTCAATCTGTACATGGGTGTTCTCCACAACTTCTCTGCTAACTCTGCTTGCTCTCGATAATGATTCCAATGCTAATTAATTACAATAATACAAAGGAGGGTTCCTATATTCCATTTTCTCTCACGAAAGTAAAAACTGTCTAATCTAGACTTAACTATTTTATCTACCTGCATTAAATCTAATAAATGCCTCAGCTACCAAAGGACCAAAGCTTATCCGCTCAAGGTCCATTACAATGTACAAGTGTGCTTCTTATGAATGCCTTCATTTAAATGGTGGCACAACATCTTTTCAAATATTTCACAAATAATATGTGTTGGCGCTGTCCAGCTGTCTTTTCCCGCTCCACGCGCTGGCTCGCTTGATGAGTTGTAGATGCTCCTGCATCACCTTTTTTGTCTTTTTAATTTATAGATAAGAATTCTAAACATATTTTTAGAAGATGCATTTCTATAGGAATTAGTTTACTTTAAAGTTCATAATTATTAAAAATTCATAAATATTTAAAGAATAGAATAATGTTGATCTCTAAAATATATGAATTATAATTTTTTTTAATATTTATTTATTTTTGTCTGATTTTTTTATTAAGATTGCATAGAATATTATTAAATTAAAACAAAATCTTTTATGGATTCACAATAAGCAATATTGGAGTTTGAAATAGTTAATCACTATTATTTAGATAATGGGGACCATGATTTAGATTATGGTTGGGAAATCATAGACACAAGAGAGCATGGTGATGATAGATAAAGGTTAGGAAATTATAGACAAGCTAGTATATGATGATGATAGATAATAAGTGGGAAATTAGAGACAAATTAGAGCTAAGAAATTGGAAATGATTGCAAGAAATTGGAGCTAAAGATGAAAGTATTCCTAAATAAGTTAGCGTGTTAGTTATGTCGAACAATTCTCACAAATCTAAGTGAGTGGAGCACTGTAGAAATAAAACAAGTGACATATACTATAATTGCAAATAATGTAGAGTAAACAAGTCGCCCTGTATATTATTAAAGGGTGCCTCTCTCATTGGCAATGGTTGATGGTAATTTTCAAATCAATTCTCCATTCTTTGAGTCCTTCAGCATCTCAGTGATTGATACTTCCTTAGGGCTCTTATACCACCCTTCTCATGGACCCTTCTCAGTTGGCATTAGCCAATGACTTCATCCAGTGAGGATTACAATTCATCCATGTCTACTCCAGTTCAAAAATAATCTCGTTATTTACATGATTTACTTTGACTATAAAAACGTCAGAATCTGACGACTATGCAAATCGACACCTGATTCAAACTGTCAAAATTCATCGGGAAAATGAATGGATAGACTACCGATTCTCCAATCCATACTCTCTCCACCTACTTCAAGAATTTTCTATAGATGAAAAAATATACTACAAAGAAAATCACAAGTGTGCAAGTGTAATGTACCTCAAAATTTACATTAAAAAAATAAATTTAATTGGGGACGTTGAGTGGGTTTTGTGTCCTTGAGTCTTTTCAGTCACTTGTCAACCCTAAAGTACATCAGTCTTATTTCCTTTCACTTCCTCTATCATATTTAACATAAAGTCATCACTTCCTATTTCGATATTGTGTTGTATACGAACATAGTTCCATAACTAGGAACATCTCATTTCATTGTAACTTATTATTATCTATTGTTTAATTTCCAAAGCCACTTTATGATATGGAGCTATAGCTACTTAGAGTCGCTATAATGGGTATAACCTCGGACATTAAACTTGCACCTAGAAAATAAAGTGCACAAAGGATTAACTCATGAAGGTTATGGTTACGATCGTACTAACAAACTACTCGTTAGGTAACGACAAGGTATATCCACCTCAATTGTTTAATGAAAGGTAGTCGGGTTCAAAATATAATGTTGCAGTAAGAAGGCCATCTGGTTACCTCACCATTAATACTATTAGCAACTGATATAGGTGGAACCCTTGTGCCTTAAAGGCATGTCTGCACATTTAAATTGCCTGGGATATGTCTATTCGATTCAGAGATCAACTGGCGTGCCCTAAGGAGATGTCGACACTTAACCTATGATCACATGGTCCAAGTACGAAAACCTCCTCCCCTTTAATCCATTCAGAGGTTACTCCCTTACTTTCACTCTGATTCTGGTTTGTTTTTGGTGAATGAGGAAGCACCATCTCAGTCCATTTTTCATTTTCACTCCGGTTATGGTTTAGTGAAGCAGGGGGAGATGTTACAGGCCATTCCTTTGTTTGGCTTTAGCATCGTGGCCAAGAGTTTATGGTTCTAGCTTTTGTGCTAGATGGGTGGAGATTCTGGGTGGCACTTCTCGACAACAGCTTGGTGCAGATAAGTTTACCTTTGGGTATTCTTTTATTTATGCATTTGAATCTTTCTGCCTCGTATGTAGGTCTCTACATACCTCTATTCTTGGTTAGTCCTCGATAGTATCCTTGTCTTACTTCCAAGGTACTGTGGTTAAAATAAGTCGGGTTCTCTTAGCAAGGATTTGGGTCCTATCATAGTTTTACCCCCTATCATTGCACCATTCATCCTTATTTTAGTATAGTTTTCGTCATCAACACCTATCGTCCTTATTCTTCCTTCCAGACCACTTTTTGCCCTGCTAAAATTCATCTCAATTAACCCATGGATTCTTCTACTTAAAGTGTATTCTACCTTATTTTCCTTGCCCTTGATATCTCTAACCTCGAAGTTGAATTCCCTCAAGAAGGCTAACCACCTTTCTTTCTTTGAGTTAAGATCCAGTTGGTTAAATATATATTTTACCCCACTATTGTCCATTAATAATAAAAATCTTCTGCCCATTATGTAGTGTTGCCACATCTTTAAGGCCTGTATTACTACTGCAAATTATAAGTCATGAGTGACATAATTTCGCTCATGTTCCTTCAATTTCCGGGACTTATAGCAAATAATGTGTCCTTCCTGGGTTAGGACACCACCTAGTCCTTCCTTACTTGCATCAACACATACGGTGAAGTTTTAATATGGGTCTGCTACCTTTAATATGGGTGTCATTGTCAATAACTCCATTAGTTTATTGAAGTTGTCTTGACATTTGTCTCACCAGTTAAAGATGGTTCCTTTCTTTTGTAATGATGTGATAGGGAAGGCTATCTTGGAAAACCCTTCTATAAACGGGAGATTATATCTGTTGATTCCCATGAATGACCATATATCTGCTACATCTTTAGGTACCGGTCATTCCCCAATGGCTTTTGTCTTTTCTAGGTCTACGAAAATGCCCTCTGCTGAAATTATATGACAAAGATATTGTATTTCTTTCTGATAGAAGTCACACTTATCGAAATTGAAATACAGTTTGTGCTTCCTTAACGTTTGCAACACTATTCGTAAGTGTTCTTCATGTTCCTCCTCTGTCTTTGAATAGACTAGGTTATCATCAATGAATACTACCACGAACTTGTCGAAATGCTATTTTGTTTATGTCCTCATTTTTTACCCGAACTTGATGATAACCAGATAGTAAATCAAGTTTTGAAAAGATATTTCCCCCCCCACTTGATCGAATAGATCATTTATCCTTGGTATGGGGTATTTATTCTTAATAGTCATTTTTTTCAGTTGTTTATAATTGATACATAATATTAGAGTACCATCCTTCTTTTTCACAAAGACGACTGGTACTCCCTAAGGTGAGACACTCGGTTTGATGTACTCTTTGTCCAACAATTCCTTTAATTGTATTTTTAATTTTGTCAGTTCTGGTAGGCTCATCTGGTAAGAGCCATTTGAGATAGGGGCAGAACCGGGTAACAGGTCTATGGAGAAGTCTATTTCCCTTCTAGGGGCTAATTCTGGTATCTCATCCACAAACATGTCTCTAAAATCACGTAGGATAGCAAAGTCTTCCAACTTTGGCTTATCCTCCTTTTCTGCTAGATTCATCACTTGGATGGCATAAACTTGACATCCCTTTCTCATACATTTCTTTAGTTGCATCACTGAAATTTGTCTTACTGATACCAGTTTTGGTATACCTTAGGCTATCCTGGTAGTATCAGAACCATCCTCATAGCTAAGCATATTTGTATAGAAATTCAATATTGCTTTGTGTTGTTCCAACCAGTCCATTCCAATAATCATATTGTAAGATCTTAGTGGTAGGATGTTAAAATCGGTCTTTATACTTTGACCATTTAAGCTGAACTCAAAATCTGGAAAAATCTCAACTACCTTACTTTTAGTACTTGTCGCTAATTGTACAAGCCGTGATTTCGTGTGCTTCAGTTTCGTGAGTTTGTTTGACTCTGCCACTGTCGAGGCTTCTTGCATATTATGAAAAACAGTTCTGTTTGTTGAACTCAAACGTTGACAGTTCCTCCTTAGATGAGGCTCTCCACATTCCCAACATTTTAATGGCTCATGAGGATTGGCTCCAAACTTCTTCATCCCCAAGTTTACTGGCTTACCACTACCTTGCATATTCGGATGGTTAGAGTGAAAGTCCTTTCTCAGAAAACTTTTTGATGTATCCCAATAAGGAGATGGCTAGTACCCGTTCTTCCATTGGTTCATTCACTCTTGTTTATTATCCTTCCATGCTTTGGGAAAATCTACCCACTGTTTATACTGATCCTAGCACATTCGTTCCTTCCTGAATACTTTTCTCAAGGATTTGGGGTTCTCAAATTCAATTATGTCCTTGTAGGACTATGGTAGATAGCTTAGAAATTGTTGAATTTTTACTTTATCCTCTTGGATGTACAGTATGAACTTCAACATCTTTAAAAATTTATTTATAAGGTTCTCCATTGCCATCTGTCCAAGTCGTAACTCGTAGAACTCTTTTATCTTTCTTTGATAGTAACTTTCCAAAAGGTATTCTTTCTTGAAATACTTCTTAAATTCAGACCATTCCAATTGTTTTTCCTTTAGGCCCTTGGCCAATTTCAGGTCCTGCCACCAAATGATGGCCTTCCCTTTCAAATGCTAGATGACCATTCTAACCTTCATGTTGCTGGAATAGTTGTAGATCTGGAATTAGTTTTTGATGTCCAACAACCATGCTTCAGCTTCCTCTCCCATCTTGGATTCTCCATCAAAGGTAGCTCGTTTAATCTTTCTAAATTCTCCTTCGAGGTGGTATACTTATTTTCTTTTTTTGTTAGATTTAGTTTTTTCTTCATTTGAAGGTGTTCCTTTCGACGAACTATATAATTTTTCTGTTTCCGACCATGATTTCTTGGAAGCCCTTTTGTTGACTTCTTCATTGTGGTTATCATCGTTTGGTCTTTTCTTTCTCAATATATTGCATAGCAGGACTTCATTTTTCTCTTGGTATTCCTGTTGTGCTTTTTTCAATTTTTCATTGTCCGCTTTGAAAATCTGTAATTCAACAACAAGGTTCCTCATTGTTTCTATCAATTTCATGGGTGAACTTCCATCACTGTTCTGTCTTGGATCTCCAGGGGGTCCCTGCTGTGGGTTTTCTCCCATCCTGATTTCTGCATCGTCTTGAGCTACCATAATTAACACACAATAGAAATAGCTTTATGTTTGTAACCATAAGATTTTTGTTAGTTTTACATAAATTGAAATATATATATATCTATACTAAGTAGCTATTATGGCCCTATTCAGGTCCAGTGTTGTCACCTTTTTGCTCTGATACCATATGTAATGTACCTCAAAATTTACATAAAAAAAATAAATTAATTGGGGATGTTGAGTGGGGTTTGTGTCCTTGAGGGTTTTCAGTCACTTGTCAGCCCTAAAGTACATCAGTCTTATTGCCTTTCACTTCCTCTATCCTATTTAATTTAAATTCGTCGCTTCTTATTTTGGTATTGTGTTGTATACAAACATAGGTCCATAACTAGGGACATCTCGTTTCATTGCAACTTATTATTATCTACTGTTTCATTTCCAAAGACACTTTATGATATGGAGCTGTAGCTACTTAGAGTCTCTTTCATACAATGCGAGGCTATAGATGTAAGGACTTATGATGCTCAATCTAAGATATGTAAATATAATTATAAGATCAACATGGAGAAGTTAAAACTATTCGGAAACAAAGGTTATAATGGGTATAACCTCGGACATTAAACTTGCACCTTGAAAATAAAGTGCGCAGAGGATTAACTTGTGAAGGTTATGGTTATGATCATACTAACAAACTACTCGTTAGGTAATGACAAGGTTTATCGACCTCAGATGTTTAATGCAAGGTAGTTGGGTTCAACATATAATGGTGTAGTAAGAAGGCCATCAAGTTACCTCGCCATTAATACTCTTAGAAACTGATACAGGTGGAACCCTTGTGGCTTAAAGGCCTGTCTGTACATTTAAAGTGCCTAGGATATGTCTATTCGATTCAGAGCTCGACTGGTGTGCCTTAAGGAGATGTCAAAACTTACCCTATGATCACATGGTCCAAGTACAAAAACTTCCTCCCCTTTACTCCATTTGGAGGTTACTCCCATACTTTCACTCTAATTCTGGTTTTGTTTTAGTGAATGAGGAAGCACCTTCTTAGTCCATTTTTTGTTTGTACTTGGGTTATGGTTTAGTGAAGGAGGGGGAGATGTTGTAGCCCATTCCTTTGTTTGTCTTTAGCATCGTGGCCAAGAGTTCATGGTTCTAGATTTTGTTCTAGATGGGTGGAGATTATGAGTGGCACTTCTCGACAACAGCTCGGTGGGGGTAAGTTTACCTTTGGCTATTATTTTATTTACACATTCAAATCCTTCTCCCTTGTATGTAGGTCTCTGCATACCTCTATTCTTGGTTAGTGCTCGATAGTATCCTCATCTTACTTCGAGGGTACTGTGGTAAAAAGGAGTCAGGTTCTCTTGGAAAGGTTTTGGGTCCTATCATAGTTTTAACCCCTGTCACTGCACCATTCATCCTGTGGAGACCGATCCATTCCTCTTGTGAAGGAGCGTATCACAATGTATATTATAAAAGTGCACTCGAAATATTCATTTTGATTTAACTCTTGTTATTGGACCTGGTTTCCTCCATTGGTTAGTCCTTTGGCACATCAATGATCTTCTGTGTTTGACTATAGTGTTCGCTAATGTAATTGATTAGAAGAAAAGTTTCCAAAGGTAGAAAGCATTTAAATACTTTCTGTTTATGTTTGAAATGTTAAAATGATTTTATATTTACCATGTTCGTTATACGCCTTTCATTTTTTCCTGTAATATTTCTTTGGATTAGACATTGGTATCTATTACTAATGATGGGCCCCTTGATATGCGAGGGTACCCATAAGGGAGGCATGAACTCCTCTTCCCCTTTCGGTCCAAGAGGTGAAGCGCGATGGCAGAAGGCATAAATCCTCTGCTTCAGTTAAGTATTCACTGGCCCCCTTTCTAGTTACTTTTTGTTTTGTAACTTAAACATATTATTATGTTGGTTATGTTATAATGCTTCTCATTATTTTTTGCAGGTGTGGACATGCTGAAGCATGTGGATGCCCTCTTCACTCATTCAAGAGGTATTCGGGTTCCAACACAGTATCTAAGTTATTTCGAGATTACATACATCAATGGTCTAGGCTCTATTCCATTCCTAATGTCTAAGGATTTTTAATTTGAAGTTCTTTGATAGTTGATACTGGGTACGCCTTGATTTGTACAAATAATTTTGGTATATAGAACAACCTGCCCAGCTTCCACTTGGTTGGACTTTGATAACTAGACAGTCATTCTATTAGGTAATGTGCTCATTATACATTGTGTGTTAATTTGTTGTGGATACATGATTCTAAAATACTCTCCTCTATATATTTTGAGAATGGTTTGGATACTACGGCTTCGAATTATTTCTTGAGCTATTCTCGCTATTTTTTTGTTTCCAGAATTGAATCTTAATATTGACTGTATAGTCCCTTTCCTGAAATGATTCGGCCATGCATAGCGATACGCTTAAGGGTTTTGCTATTTTCCTAGAAAGCTGTGATGATTCCCAGAATCCGTTTATACTTATATTTGATGTAAAATGTAGTTTTGGGTTTACGCATCACAAGCTATTTACCTTTTGTTTCAATTATCATTATTGAATAAGCCCTTATAGGTCTACTCACTAGAAAAAATAGATAGCATTGTTATTACGACAGAAAATTCTGGTTAATGTTGTAGGTATGCCTTTGATTAATAGAGTCATTCCTACCTTACTGTCATATATATCTTGAATTATATATATATATATATATATATATATAGTCTTCCTGTAATGGGGTCCGTGGAG
>JASDQU010243534.1:131459-154819 GCA_032191745.1 Picea mariana
TTACTCTTACTGTCCATATGCTGTATGATTGGTTGATGACACATGAAGAAATCTTAATAATTATTTAAAAGGCATAAAATTGTTTAAGCTTATAAACAACTGATTCAGCCCCCCTCTCAGTTGTTCTAGTATTTTCAACACAATCTATGGCTGCATTTATCCGATGTAGGCTTCTGTCCACATCTCCCACTGTCGAGGCTTCTTAAAGATTATGAAAAATAGTTTTGTTTGTTGAACTCAAATGCAGACAATTCCTCCTTAAATGAGGCACTCCACATTTCCAACAATTTAATGGCTCGCGGAGATTGTCTCCAAACTTCTTCATCCCCAGGTTTACTGGTTTACCACTACCTTGTTGTATTTTGATAAGGAGTTGGTTGGTACCCCTTCTTTCGCTGGTATATTCTCTCTTGTTTCTTATCCTTCCATGCTTTGGGAAACTCTACCCACTATTTATACTAATCATAGCACATTCGTTCCTTTCTGACTACTTCTCTCAAGGATTTGGGGTTGTCAAATTCAATTCTATCCTTGCAGGACTGTGGTAGACAGCTTAGAAATAGATAACATTTTACTTTATCTTCTCGAATGTACGGTACAAACCTTAATAACTCTAAATATTTATTTATAAGGTCCTCCATTTCCATATGTCCAAGTCGTAACTCGTAGAACTCTTTTATCTTTCCGAAAGGTATTGTTTCTTGAAATACTTCTTAAAATCACACCATTCCAACTATTTTTTCTTTAGACCCTTGGCCAATTTCAGTTCCTGCCACCAAATGATGGCCTTCCCTTTCAGATTATAGATGGCCATTTTGACCTTCATGTTGCTGGAATAGTTGTAGATCTGGAAGTATTTTTTGATGTCCAACAACCATGCTTCATATTTCTCTCCCATCTTGGATTCTCCATCAAAAGTAGCTAGTTTAATCTTTTTAAATTCTCCTTTGAGGTGATCTACTTGTTTTCTTTTTCTATCAGATTTAGTTTTTTCTTCAGCTAAAGGTGTTCCTTCCAATGAACAATATCCCTTTTCTGTTTTCGACCCTGAGTTGTTGGAATCCCTTTTGCTGACTTCTTCATCGTGGTTATCATCTTTGGGGATTTTCTTTCTCACTATACTGCGTAGCAGGACTTCATTTATCTCTTGTTGTTCTTGTTGTGCTTTTTTCAATTTTTCATTGCCCGCTTTGAAAATATGTAATGCAACAATAAGGTTCCTCATCGTTTCTAGCACTTCCGTGAGTGAACTTCCATCATTGTTCTATCTTAAATCTCCGGGGGGTCCCTACAACGGGTTTTCTCCCATCCTGATTTATGCATCGTCCTGAGCTGCCATAATTAACACAAAACAAAAATAGCTTTATGTTTGTAACAATGGGATTTTTGTTAGTTTTAAATAAATCAATATATATATATACTAAGCAGCTATTGTGGCCCTATTCAAATCCAGTGTTGTCACCTTTTTTCTCTGATACCATATGTAATGTACCTCAAAATTTACATTAAAAAAATATAATAATTGGGGACGTTGAGTGGGATTTGTGTCCTTGAGGATTTTCAGTCACTTGTCAATCCTAAAGTACATCAGTCTTATTGCCTTTCACTTCCTCTATCCTATCTAACATAAATTTTCCGCTTCCTATTTTTGTATTGTGTTGTATACAAACATAGGTCTATAATTAGGGACATCTCGTTTCATTGCAACTTATTATTATCTACTGTTTCATTTCCAAAGCCACTTTATGATATGGAGTTGTAGCTACTTAGAGTCTCTTTCATACAAAGAGAGGTTATAGATTTAAGCATTTATGATGCTCAATCCGAGCTATGTAAATGTCATTATAAGATCAACATGTAGAAGTTAACACTATTCAGAAACAAAGATTATAATGGGTATAACCTCGGACATTAAACTTGCACCTTGAAAATAAAGTGCGTAGAGGATTAACTCGTGAAGGTTATGGTCACGATCGTACTAACAAGATACTCATTACATAACAACAAGGTCTATCCACCTCAGATGTTTAATGCAAGGTAGTTGAGTTCAACATATAACTGTGCAGTAAGAAGGCCATCCGGTTACCTCGCCATTAATACTCTTAATAACCGATAAAGGTGGAACCCTTGTGACTTAAAGGCCTGTCTGTACATTTAAAGTACCTGGGATATGTTTATTTGATTCAGAGCCCAACTATTATGACCTAAGGAGATGTCAACACTTACTCTATGATCACATGGTCCAAGTACGAAAACCTCCTCCCTTTTACTCCATTCGGAGGTTACTCCCGTACTTTCACTCTCATTCTAGTTTTGTTTTGGTGAATGAGGAAGCACTGTCTCAATCCATTTTTCATTTTCACTCTTGTTATGGTTTATTGAAGGAGGGGGAGACATTATAGGCCATTCCTTTGTTTGGATTTAGCATCGTGGACAAGAGTTCATGGTTCTAGATTTTGTGCTAGATGGGTGGAGATTCTGGGTGGCACTTCTCGACAACAGATCAGTGTGGGTAAGTTTACCTTTGGCTATTCTTTTATTTACACAATTGAATCCTTCTGCCTCGTATGTAGGTCTCTACATACCTTTGTTCTTGATTAGTCCTCGATAGTATCCTCGTCTTACTTCCAGGGTACTGTGGTAAAAAGGCGTCGGGCTCTCTTGGCAAGTTTTTGGGTCCTATCATAGTTTTACCCCCTGTCACTGCACCATTCATCCTGTTGAGATCGAGCCACTCCTCTTGTGAAGTAATGTATCACGACATCTGTTATAAAAGTGCACTCAAAATATTCATTTTGATTTAACCCTTGTTATTGGAGCTGGTTTCCTTCGTTGGTTAGTCCTTTGGCACATCAATGATCTTCTGTGTTTGACTATAGTGTTCTCTAATGCCATTGATTAGAAGAAAAGTTTCCAATGGTTGAAAGTTTTTAAATCCTTTCTGTTTATGTTTGAAATGTTACAATGATTTTATATTTACCATGTTCGTTATACGCCTTTTATTTTTTCTTGCAATATTTCTTTGAACTAGACACTAGTATCTATTACTAATGATGGGCCCCTTGATGTGCGAGGGTACCCATCAGGGAGGCACAAAATCCTCTTCCCATTTCGTCCTCGGAGGTGTAGCGCAATGGAAGAAGGCACAAATCCTATGCTTCAGTTAAGTATTCACTGACCCCCTTTCGAGTTACTTTATCTTCTCTAACTTAAACATATTGTTTTGTTGGTTATTTTATAATGCTTCTCATTATTTTATGCAAGTTTGGACACGCCGAAGCATGGGGATGCCCTCTTCACTCCTTCAAGAGGTATTGGGGTTCCAACATAGTATCTAAGTTATTTTGAGATTAAATACACCGCTATTCCATGGTCTGTTCCGTTCCTAATCTCTGAGGATTTTTAATTCTAAGTTCTGTGATAGTTGATATGGGGTACGCCCTAATTTGTATAAAAAATTTTGGTATATAGAACAACCTGCCTAGCTTGCGCCTGGTTTCACTTTGCTAACTAGATAGTCGTTCTATTAAGTAATGTGCTCATTTTACATTCTGTGTTAATTTGTTTTGGATACGAGAGTCTAGAATACTCTCCTCTATATATTTTGTGAATGGTTTTGACACTATGGCTTCGAATTCTTTCATGAGCTATTCTTGCTATTTTTTTGTTTCCAAAATTGAATCTTATTATTGACTGTACAGTCCCTTTCCCGAAATGATTCGGCCATGCATAGAGATATGCTTAAGGGTTTTTTTCTTTTCCTAGAAAATGTGCGATGATTCCTAGATTTCGTTTATACTTATATTTGATGTGAAATTTAGTTTTGGGTTTACATATCACAAGCTATTTACCTTATGTTTAAATTATCATTATTGAATAAGCTCTTATAGGTCTGCTCACCAGCAAAAATAGATAGCATTGTTATTACGATAGAAAATTGTGGTTTATGTTGTAGGTATGCCTTTGATTAACAGAGTCATCCCTAACTTACTATCATATCTATCTTGAATTATATATATATATATAGTCTTCCTGTAATGGGGTCTGAGGAGCTTTTCTCTTTTCTTTGGAATAAATTTCCTACTTATATGATTATCTATAAAATAAGTTCTTCAAGATTCTGATGTAGTCAGTTTACTCTAGCGTCATTACTCCACTGTCGCAGAATGCCCATTACAATATATATCTATATATATATATCGGTTCATAAACATACCTATACGGGTTTACATGTATATCAAATAGTACTTCAATGTTGTAGGGTATATTTTTTTATGCAACAATCTTATTTCATTTTACTTCATAGAATTAACTAAGAAGATAATGGTAGTCTGAATGCCAGTTTGTTATGGGGTTTGTAACTACTACATAATTCGTTTCGTCATTTGGTACATTCCAAGATCTTAGTAATTACTCAAAATCACATGTAAGTAAAAGAGTTCATTTCTAGCCAATAATTATGAAGTAAAATGCTAGATCTTTCTCCACACCATTCTACTAGAAATTCATACATAGAAGTAAACCAATTACAACACATAACATTTGAATAGGATAAGGTAGAGTTACATTTCTGAACCAAATTTATGAGAAGACCAAGGGAACAACCACGTTCCTCCCAACCGTAGAACAAGGCAACCAATCTACTTGCCCGATTCACCCCCTAGCCTGACCATGAGTCCATGAGGGCGAATTTGAAACCTACTCTCCAACAATGTCCTTCGATTCTAGCAGTATACCTGTTACCTCACACTCACACAATAGTTCTCATAGCAACAAGGAAAAATTCCATAGTCTTCTTTCCGTAGCATACTTGGCAGTGTCCTACCTCCTCACATATTCTCTTTATTAGTTTTCCTATGACTTTTTTCCCTCCTTTGGGGAGTTTTCACAGCTTTCTAAATCCCTGATTTTTAGGGGCTGCCATTGGCCAAATCACTGATTTTCCACTTGTAACAATCAGCCCAGAGTTAATTCCAATGAGTTTCCCATTCATGGAGTCATGGTCAGCTAAATTTAACATGGTTCTTCCATTTGTCCTCCTGCAATCAATATAAAATATTCTATTTTTTTTTTCATACAAGTGTCATAGTCAAGTAGCTAGTTGGGACAATTGAAATCTCTACCCAAAAGTCAAAATCATTTATTACAATTATAAAATTCAAAATTCGGAATTGCCATACATGGCAAAAAAATTCCAATTTTGAATTTACTAAAAACGGAAATAAATTTCCAACAATTTATATTCTAAAATATTTTTTTAATTTCTTTATTTTTGGGCATGTCACAACAACTATAAGGAATCACTCCTAAGCACATTAGTTATTCATAAAATTTCTTTCCAAGCCTACAAAGATGTCTTCTACAAATTGCACATACAACTGCATATGAGTGATATCAAAGAGGCATTACTCATAAAATTCAAATATGGTTTATTGATGTATATTCATTGTGAAGTTGATCTATTTTAGATATCCTCCTTGGAGAAGGCCTTCTTATGGGCCTTGGTCATGGAATGTAAGGTGGTCCCTAGAATCCCCTCTCTGCAAATTTGATGCCCATCTTCTAATACTATCACTTTGCGTGCACTTTTCACAAGAACAACTCACAGAACTCAATAGATTGTTATGCCCTTAAAAATTTAGCGACTAATAAAACATTGGTTGTAGAGGTCACTCCCAATGAACTTGTCGAACAACCATAAACTGTATCTCTTGAAAACCCCATAGAAGTTGACCCCTCCCTCATTCTCCTTACTACTCTCGAATTAGGCTACACTAAAGTTCCCCTCTATACTCATAATTCTCAAATTCAACATGAACTCACCACACCCATTCACCCCCTATCCTAACCATGAATCCATGAGGAAAAACTTGAAATATCCTCTACAACAATGTCCTTCAATTCCAGCAGATTTCTCTTGCCTCACACTCACATAGTGTTCAAAACAACAAGGAAAAGACAATCAATAGTCTCCTTTCCCAACATACTTGGCAACATCCTGCCTCCTTAGATATGCTATTTATCAATTTGCCTAGCTCTTTTCCCTCCCTTGGGAATTTTTGCAGCTTTCTAAATCCCTAATTTTCTGGGGTTTCCAATGGCCAAATCATTGATTTGTCGCTTGTAAAAATCAACCTAGAGGAGGTTCCAACATGTTCCTAACTCATGGAGTCATGGTCATCTAAATTTAACATGGCTGATCCATTTGTCCTCCTACAATCAATATAAAATATTCTGTTTTCATACAAGTGTGATAGTCAAATAGTTAGTTGGGTCAAATCGGGTCTCTACCCAATAGTCATAACAATTAATTACAATTATCAAATTCGAAATTTGGAATTGCCATAAATGGAAAAAAAAATCCAAATTTGAATTTACTAAAAACGGAATAAATTTCCAACAAATTTAAATTTCAAAAATATTTTATTTTGGGGGATGTGGCATCCTTTCCCCCTTTAGTAAAACATTGTCCTCAATGTTCGTTCATTTCTTGGAACAGGATTGGATGAGATTTCTACAAATCTCCCTCCAACTCCCAAGTGGCCTCCTCAGGACTAAAGTGCTTCCATTGCACGTATACCTAAGCGATGGCTCTCTTCCGAAGTGTTATTTCTCTCCAGTCCAGAATGTATAGGGGTTCCACTTGGAACTTGCATTCGGGTTCCACCTACAAAAAGTTCCAATCAATCATATGAGTAGGGTCATTAATATACTTTTTCAAGAAAGAAACATGAAATACATTATGAATTATTAGATTAGCTCGAAGTGCAAGTTGATATTCTACATGTCTAATTCGATCTAGTATCTCGAAGGGCCCACAAAACTTGGGTGCCAGCTTGGCACAGTTCCCTAAATTAACCGAGCTTTTTCAGTCTTTGACCTTCAAATAAACATGGTCTCCCACTTGAAATTCCAAGTCTCTTCTTTTCTGATCTACATAGCTCTTTTGTCTGTCCTGTGCTTCTTTCAAGTTATTTTGTACCTTCCTTACCATGTTTTCCATTTCTTTGAGCAACTCTGGTCCAACCATGATTTTGTCAGCCCGGTTATCCTAGCTAATTGGAGTCATACACTTTTTGTCATACAGTATTTCGAAAGGCCTCAAGTTAGCCGAAGTATTTCGGTTATCCCACTTGTTTGGTTTTGTTCTTACATACATGCAGAGCATATCCTATATGATTTGGTTTGTCCTTTTGGTATGTCCATCTGTTTGTGGATGATAACTCATACTGAAATTCAAATTAGTATTTATCCCTGCAAACAATTCATTCTAAAAAGTGGATGCGAATTTTATGTTTCTATCTGAAATCACCATTTTAGGAATACCATGCAGTCTAAAATGTCTTCCATGAATATTTCAACAATGTTTATAACTTTAAAAGTATACTTTACAGGAATAAAGTGTGTAGACTTACTGATTTTATTGATTACAACCATGATAGAATCATTTTGTTTCAGATTTTTAGGCAAAACTGTTATAAACTCTAGCGATATGGTCTGCCATTTCCATTCTGGTACTGGTAATGGATGTAATAGGCCGGTTGGATGCTTGTGCTTAGCTTTAACCTCCTAACAATCTTGGCACCTAGCCAAGTACTTTGTTGTTTCACCCTTCATATTAGGCCAATAGAATATTTTTCTAAGTACTGTTATTGTTTTCTGGTAACCTGGATGGCCATAATATGGTTTCTTATGCACTTCGTCAAAAACTGTTAATTTTAACTCTGCTAAATCTGGTATATAAAGACTATTTTTAAATCATAATAGTCCCTTCTTGATTCTTAGATCTGGTTTGTCTAAGTTTGTGGTATTGTTTTGTAGTTCTGTGATTATCTTAGTGTAATCTCCATCGTTAATACTTGTCGTTCTTATTCTTTGTTCCTGATCACTTTCTTCTTTGCTGATATTTATTTCATATAACCCATGGACTCTTCTGATTAAAGCGTCTGCTACTTTATGTTCCTTACTCTTGATATGTCTGACCTCGAAGTCGAATTTTCTCAACAAGGCTAGCCATATTTCTTATATTGCATTAAGATATGGTTGACTAAACAGATATTTCACCCTGCTATTATCCGTTAATAGTAGAAATTTCCTAGCCATTATGTATTTTCGCCACATTTTTAAGGTGTGTATTACTGCTGCCAATTCTAATTCATGAGTGACATAATTTTTCTCGTGTTCTTTTATGTTTCGGGATTCATAACAAATAACGTGTCATTCTTGAGTTAGGACACCACCTAGTCCTTCTTTACTTCCATCAACACATACAGTGAAGTCTTTATCTGGGATTGCTACCTTCAATATGGGTGTAGTTGTCAATAATCCCTTCAACTTGTTAAAACTGTCTTGAAACTTCTCTGACCAGTTAAACTTGGTCCCTTGCTTTTGTAATGATGTGATAGGGTAGATTATCTTGGAAAACCCTTCTATAAACCTATTGTAATATCGAGTGATTCCCATGAATGACTAGATATCCACTACATCCTTAGGTACTGGCCATTCCATAATGGATTTTATTTTCTCTGGGTCTACGACAATACCTTCAGCTGAAATTACATGTCCTAGATATTGTATTTTGTTTTGATAAAAGTCACACATTTCAAATTAGGTGTACAGTTTGTGTTTCCTCAACATTTGCAGGACTATCCTTAAGTGTTCATCATGTTCTTCTTCCGTTTTGGAATAGAATAGAATTTCGTCGATAAACATTACCAAGAACTTGTCCAAGTACTGACTAAAAATAGTGTTCATCAGGCACATAAATGTGGTTGGTGCATTAGTGAGTCCGAAAGGTATGACTATGAATTCGTAGTGTCCATATCTTGTCCGAAAAGTTGTTTTTCTTACGTCCTCGTATTTTATCCTAACTTGATGATAACCAGATCATAGATCCAACTTTGAAAAGATGTTAGCCCGACCTACTTAATTGAAAAGATCATTTATCCTTGGTAAGGGGTATTTGTTCTTGATAGTCATTTTGTTCAGTTGTCTATAATCGATACATAGTCTTAGAGTATCGTCTTTCTTTTTAACAAAGTGGACTGGTGCCCCCCATAGTGAGACACTCAGTATGATATACTCTTTGTCCAACAATTCATGTATTTGTATTTTTAATTTTGTCAGTTCCGGTAGACTCATTCGGTAAGGTGATTTTCAGATAGGGGCTGAACCAGGTAGTAGGTCTATGGAGAAGTCTATTTCCCTTCTAGGAGATAATTCTGGTATCTCGTCCACAAACATGTCTCTGAATTCATTTAGGACAACAAATTTTTCTAACTTTGGATTATCTTCCTTTTCAAATAGATTTGTCACTTGGATGGCATAAACTTGACATCCCTTCCTCATACATTTCTTGATTTGCATCGTTGAAACTTGTCTGACTGATACCGGTTTTGGTATACCGTGGGCTATTCTAGCAGTGCCAAAATCATCTTTATAGCTACCTAACTTGGTATAACAATCTAGTACTACTTTGTGTTGTTCCAAACAATCCATCCCGATAATCATATCATAAGATCCTAGTGGTAGGATGTTCATATTTGTCCTTATATTTTGACCATCTAAGATGAACTCAAAATCAAAAATAAATTCAACTACTTTCCTTTTAGTTCCTGTTGCTAGTTGTACAAACCATGATTTTGTGTGCTTCAGTTTCTTAAGTTTATTTGACTCTACTACATCAAGAGTAATATAACTTAATGTAGCTCCAGGGTCAATTAGAATAGAAATTTGAGTGTTATTAATTTTACCTTCGATTTCTACCACCAAGGACTGGTGGTTAGCTTGTCGACCATCTATGGCTACATTTATTCTATGTAGGCTTCTACCCACATCTCCCACCATCAAGGATTTCTGCAAATTATAAAATACAGTTCTGTTTGTTCAAATTAAACGTGGGCGGTTCCTCCTTAAATGAGGTTCTCCACATTCCCAACACTTTAATGATTCATTGGAGCTGTCCCCAAACTTCTTCATTCCCAAGTTTACCGATTTTCCGCTGCCTTTCATATTCGGATGATTGGAGTGAAAATCCTTTCTCGAAATTTTTTTTTCTACATTCCTATAAGGAGTTGGCTAGTATCCCTTCTTCCATTGGTTCATTCGATCTTGCTTCTTATCCTTCTAGGCTTTGGGAAACTCTACCCTCTATTTATACTGGTCATAGCACATTCGTACTTTCTTGAATACTTCACTCAAGGATTTGGGGTTGTAAAACTCAATTCTATCCCTATAGGACTGTGGTAAACATCTTAAGAATCGCTGGATTTTTACATTATCCTCCCAAATGTAAGGTACGAATCTTAGTAGTTCTAGAAATTTATTTATAAGGTCTTCCATTGTCATCTGTCCAAGTCGTAACTTGTAAAATTATTTCCTCTTCCTTTCATAATAGCTTTCAGAAAGGTATTTTTTCTTGAAATACTTTTTAAAATTAGACCATTCCAACTTTTTCTCCTTTGGGCCTTTGGCCAATTTTAGGTCTTGCCACCAAATATTGGCCTTCCCTTTCAGATTGTAGATGGCCATTCTAACCCTCATGTTGTTGGAATAGTTGTAGATCTTGAAGTATTTTTTGTTGTCCAACAACCATGCCTCTGCTTCTTCTCCTGTCCTAGATTCTCCATCAAAGGTAGTTGGTTTAATCTTTTTAAATTCTCCTTCAAGGTGGTCTACTTGATTTCTTTTCCTGTCCATTTTAGTTCTATTTTTAGCTGAATGTGTTCCTTCTGAGGAACTATCTCCTTTTTTCTGTTTCCGGTGCCGAGTTCTTGGAAGCTCTCTTGTTGACTTCTTCATCGTTATTATTGTCTTTTGGGATTTTCTTGGTCAATATACTACAGAGCAGGATTTCGTTTATTTCTTGTTGTTCCTGTTGATCTTTCTTTAGTTTTTTCATTGTCGACTTTGAAGACGTGTAGTTCAATAATAAGATTCCTCATTGTTTCCAGCACCTCCGTGGGTTATCTTCCATCACTATTCTATCTTGGGTCTCCAAGAGGTCTTTGTTGTAGATTTTCTTCCATCCTGATTTCTGCACTGTCCTGAGTTGCCATAATTAACACAAAACAGAAAGGGCTTTCTATTTGTAACCAAAATGTTTATTAGTTTTTTCATAATTCATAATATATACTAAGCAATTCATGTGGCCCTGTTTATGCCCACTGTTGTAACTTTTTCTCTGATACCATATGTAATGTTCCTCATTATCACATAACATTTTTATTTTTTTTGTTTTCTATTTCCTTTTAATCTTATTTTATATAGCTATTTGTCAAAATAGAATGTATGAACTCCATTATAAGACCAGTTAAAACTATGTTCGTAAAATTTTAAAGGGAAAACCTCTAATATCTACCAACCACAAGAGTTCCCTTTCTCTTCCATTCCATTTACCCTCCTTTATAATGGATCATGTGTAAAAAAAATGGGTCACCTAACCCTTGTTACAATTCACTCCTTTTAAAACATCGGGCTTTCATATTTGTGTGCATGCCTAATTGATTAAATTTGAACCCTAGGTGAATTTACTTTTTTTTCCCACCATACGACTCATCAAGTAGAGTTTTAACATAAGGTAGCTAATATATCCACCATGTCTCGGTTAAATTGATGGTCCTTAGTACCAGAGTTAAATCTGTGTGGCAGTTAATACATCCAGAAGCTTGTGGACATTCCACCATGAGGATCGGACTGCTGACTCACAATAACATCGAGGAAAGGAAGGGGTTTTTCCTCCAATCGATTCGTGAGGGTTTTAAACATGGAACTTATTAAATGGGAGGAATGGTCCTCTGTCAAGGCAGTTAAGGCTCTATAAGTTTTTATTAAATGTAGGCCCGCAAGTTCTATTGAAATTACTAGGCTCTATATTGAATATTCATACTGGTTCTAACACTATCACATGGCCAACCACCCTCCTTTCTCTCCACATTTACTTCGAGATGGCATTATTCCCTTTAGGGTTGAAGTGGGTTCACAGTTGTCATTGTTGAGTTTTGCGAGGAGGCCCTATGTAACAAATCTTTGAGGCAAAGTGTATTTTCATGGTAATCTCTCTAGAGTTGTGATAGATGACGTGGTCCTTATCCCTAGTAAGTTTTCTCATTACACATTACTTTCTGGTTGTTAAATGAGATAATGCATTTCCTGGATTCTTCTTTGGTATATATTCTTTGTATTGTTTTCTCATTATGCATTACTTTCTGGTTGTTAAATGAGATAATGCATTTCTCATATTCTTCTTTTGTGTAACTTCTCTATGTTGTTTCGAAAGTTATCCTAAATACTGTGGGGAAATTTCCTTTGAATTTATCTCTATTTCATCTCTGGTTTTAGGGGGAGTATATTCGTTCATTTTCTTTTTGTTTACTCTTTGGGAGAAAGGGTTTCATAACCTCCCAGTTTATTTCCCTATGCTGAATCTTTTGATTGATGTCTAGACTTAAGACCTTTCCAGAGCTTTGAATAGTTCCATGATGATATATATATTTTTTTCCAATGCCTCCAATACTACTTACAGTAGTCACTACCCTAGTCGTGGTCTATTCGATTTGGTTAAATAGTTGGAAAATCGTTGTAATATTAAAAATACTTATAACTACTATATGTGATTCGGTTATGGATGGTTATGTGTGGTTTTCTAGTTCGGTATGAACAACTTATTCCATGCTGGTGTACAGACTAACTTAAAACTTTACAAGGAAACTACTGTTGTCTATTTCTGTTTTTCATTGGAATCATTAATTGTTATACAAGGACTTCATCCATGTAAAAATCTCTTTGTTTCAGTTCTTGTATAATCCACTAATGATGGGACCTGTTTGATACGAGGGTGCCCATCAGAGAATTAATGTGCCATTCACCTTTCGGCCCAGGTGTCTGTCTAGTTGGAAATGCGACAAGGAAACGATATGGAAGCCATGTCAGCCTGTCGAATAGAGGTTAAGTAGTATCACGAAACTTCCTTACTAACCTTCATCATTCTGTTGGTATTTTATCACTTTTATCTATGATTACTGATATTCTAAATGTTACTTCTTTCAAGGATTTTTACTTACTCATGGAGCTCGGATACGCGACTCCTACCTTTAGTGCAAAAGGTATTCGAGTTCCCTCTATAGGCCTTCCCATAGTTTGAACAGTGCAAGGGCATGGTCTCTTCCTGGATTCCTAGATGTTCTATATAGTTTTTTTCTATCGTTTAGAATGTATTCAACTTCGAATGTTTACATAGTCCGAAATCCAGTCTAGTATGCTGTAAAAGAAACTTGAGAAAAAAATCCTGCGGTTTATACTTATTATAATGACTCTGTTACACAAAAATTCTATATTATAATTAATTGAGACTATAATACTTTTCATATGATTGTCTCATTTTTCTTTTGGGGTTGTTGATGCACATTATGATTCTGTAGTTTCCTCATCCGGGATTTGGAAAAAGATTTCTTTCTTACTCTCGACTTATGGCTCATCATAAAAGTTTGACAGTCCATTTTACTATTACTTTCCCGTATGAGTTTGTTGCTATTAGTCTAACATAATTCCTAGGATGAGTTATACTCCTTTATTGCTACAGTTTCACGGAAATTCTATATAGGTGAGTCAAGTCCTCGGTTCCAGAATGGTCTTTGGATCCATCGACCCTCGTGCCTTTAATATTCGATTACAGATAAGAATTTGAGAGAGTTAGGTTTTGTTCAATATTAATTCCAATCATTTAAGGCATAGTTGACTAGATCTAATCATTTCTGATTTACCACTAATGCCTTACTTATATATATATATACACATTTACAGATATACCTATATATGTGTATATATTTACTACAATTTCTACTGTAATGGAGTCTTGAAATTTCCAGAATTATTTTCATATGTAAATATATATATAATATATATATATATATATATATATATATTGTTCCTTGACTATGTTTTATCTAGTTCACTTCAGTTTCAATGTATCACTTGTACATAACTCTCATTGCATAATGTATATCTGTTTGTAATATAACTGTACATGTTTTATTTGCATATCAAAATAATTTCAGTATTGCAGGATGTATTTACCTTTAAAACTGAACTTGTGGGTTCATTAATGGAGACTCATATATACTATAGTCACCAATAGGAAATACAATTCGTCATATATATTGGTATGCTTGACTTAATCACATCATGCAAACAACTGATTTTTTCTTACTCAATAGAATTAACTAAAAAAAACAAGGGGTAGTCAATAGTCTATACTATTATGAGAATAGTAACCTCTGCAGAACTCATCTTACTTATTTGATACATACAATTTTCTTAGTATTCACACAATACTCCATCTCAATAAAATGGGTACATTCCTAGCTAATGATTAGGAAGTATTTGATAGGTCTTTCCTCATCACAACATTCAACCATAAATTCATTCATAGAAGTAAACAACTTCCAGAACATAACATTTAACTAGAGAGAGGTAGAATAGCATATTTGAATCAAGTTTTGGGCAAACAAAGGGAGCAACCATGTTCCTCCCAACCGTAGAATAGGGCAGCCAAAATCACTTGTCCGATTCACCCCCTATCCTGACCATGAATCCATGAGGTCGAACTTGAAATATCCTCTACAACAATGTCCTTCAATTCCAACTGATTTATCTTGCCTCACACTCACATAGTGTTCATAACAAAAAGGAAAAAAAAAAAATCAATAGTCCCCTTTCCCAGCATACTTGGTAGTGTCTTACCTCCTTAGATATGCTATTTATTAATTTCCCTAGGTCTTTTCCCTCCCATGGGAATTTTCGCAGCTTTCTAAATCCCTGATTTTCAGGGGCTGCGAATGGCCAAATCACTGATTTTTCACTTGTAACAATCATCCTAGAGGTAGTTCTAACATGTTCCCCACTCATGGAGTCATGGTCAACTAAATTTAACATGGTTGTTCCATTTGTCCTCCTGCAATCAATATAAAATATTATGTTCTCATACAAGTTTCATAGTCAAATAGTTAGTTGGGTCAAATCAGGTCTCTACCCAATAGTCATAATAATTAATTACAATTATCAAATTTGAAATTCGAAATTCCCATAAATGGAAAAAAAAATTGAAATTCGAATTTACTAAAAACGGAATAAATTTCCAACAAATTTAAATTTCAAAAATATTTTGTTTTTGGGAATGTCACATCCTTTCCCCCTTTAGTAAAACACTATCCTAAGTGTTCATTCCATTCTTGGAACATGATTGGATGAGATTTCCGCAAATCTCCCTAAAACTCCCAAGTGGCCTCCTAAGGACTAAAGTGTTTCCATTACACATTTACCAGAGTGACAACTCTGTTCGAAAGTGTTATTTCTCTCCAGTCCAGAATGCACAGGGGTTCCACCTGGAACTCACCTTCGGGTTCCATCTGCACCAAGTTCCAATCAATCATATGTGTAGCGTCATGAATATACTTTTTCAACAAAGAAACATGAAATACATTATGAATTCTTAGATTAGCTCGAAGTGCAAATTGATATGCTACAGGTCCAATTCGAGCTAGTATCTCGAAGGGCCCACAAAACCTGGGTGCTAGCTTGACATAGTTTCCAAAATTCAATGAGATTTTTTTGGCTTTGACCTTCAAATAAACATGGTCTCCCACTTCAAATTCCAAGTGTCTTCTTTTCTGATCTGCATATCTCTTTTGTCTATCATGTGATTCTTTCAAGTTCTGTTTTACCTTCCTTACCATGTTTTTGATTTCTTGGAGCATCTCTGGTCCAACCATGAGTCTGTTAGCTAGGTTATCCCAGCTAATTGGAGTCATACACTTTCTTCCATGCAATATTCGAAAGGGCTCAACTTAGCTGAAGTTTGGTACCCATTGTTATATGCAAATTCTACCAAGTGTAGGTAGTCTTCCCACTTGTTCGGTTTTGTTCTTACATACATGTGGAGCATATCCTCTACAATTTGTTTTGTCCTTTCGGTCTGTCCATCCATTTTTGGATGATAAATCATACCGAAATTCAAATAAGTATTTAGCTCTGCAAACAATTCCTTCCAAAAAGCGGATGTGAATTTTATATCTCTATCTGAAATCACCATTTTAGGAATAGCATGTAGTCTAAAAATTTCTTTCATGAATATTTAATCAATGTTTATAGCTTTAAAAGTAGACTTTATAGGAATAAAGTGTGCAAACTTAATGAGTTTATCGATTACAACCATGATAGAATAATTTTGTTTCGGAGTTATAGGAAAACCTGTTATAAAGTCTAGCGATATGGTCTCCCATTTCCATTTTGGTATTGGTAATGGTTGTAATAGGCCTGTTGGATGTTGGTGCTCGGCCTTAACCTGTTGATAATCTTGGCACCTAGCCAAGTACTCTATTGTTTCTCCCTTCATATTAGGCCAATAAAACAATTTTCTAAGTGTTATTGTTTTCTGGTAACCTGGATGGCAAGAATATATTTTCTTATGCACTTCGTCCAAAATTGTTAATTTTAACTCTGTTGAATCTGGTATGTAAAGCATGTTTTTAAATCATAATAGTCCCTTCTTGATGCGTAGAACTGGTTTGTCTGAGTTTGTTGTACTGTTTTTTAGTTCTGTCATTATCTTACTGTAATCTCCATCATTAATACCTATCGTTCTTATTCTTTGTTTCACATCACTTTTTGCTTTGTTGATATTTATTTCAAATAACCCATGGACTCTTTTGCTTAAAGCATCTGCTACTTTATTTTCCTTACCCTTGATATGTCTGACCTCGAATTTGAATTCGCTCAAGAAGGGTAGCCATCTTTCTTATCTTCCATTAAGATCTAGTTGACTAAACAAATATTTCGCCCCGCTATTATCCGTCAATAGTAGAAATTTCCAGCCCATTATGTAGTGTCGCCACATTTTTAAGGTGTGTATTATCGCTGCCAATTCTAAGTCATGAGTGACATAATTTTGCTCGTGTTCTTTTAGCTTCCGGGACTCATAAAAAATAACATGTCATTCATGATTTAGGACAACACCTAGTACTTCTTTACTTGCGTCAACGCATATGGTGAAGTCTTTATCTGGTTCTGCTACCTTCAATATGGGTGCAGTTGTCAATAATTCCTTCAGCTTGTTAAAACTGTCTTGACACTTCTCTAACCAATTAATCTTGGTCCCTTTCTTTTGTAATGATGTGATAGGGTAGGCTATCTTGGAAAGCCCTTCTATAAACCTATGGTAATATTCGGTGATTCCCATGAATGACCAGATATCCGCTACATCCTTAGGTACTGACCATTCCATAATTGTTTTTATCTTCTCCGTGTCTATGATGATGCCTTCTGCTGAAATTACATGTCCTAGATATTATATTTTGTTTTGATAAAAGTCACACTTGTCAAATTTGGTGTACAGTTTGTGTTTCCTCAACATTTGCAGAACTATCCTTAAGTGTTCATCATGTTCTTCTTCCATTTTTTAATAGACTAGAATATCATCGATAAATACTACCATGAACTTGTCCAAGTACTAACTGAAAATACTATTCATCAGGCACTTAAACCTAGCTGGTGTGTTAGTGAGTCAAAAAGGTATGACTATGAATTCATAGTGTCCATATCTTGTCTGAAAAGTTGTTTTTCTTACGTCCTCATATTTTATCCTAACTTCATGATAACCAGATCGTAGATTCAACTTTGAAGAGATCTTGGCCCCACCTACTTGATTGAACAGATCATTTATCCTTGGTAAGGGGTATTTGTTCTTAATAGTCATTTTGTCCAGTTGTCTATAATCGAGACATAGTCTTAGAGTACCGTCTTTCTTTTTCACAAAGAGGATTGGTGGCCCCCATGGTGAGACACTCAGTTCGATATACTCTTTGTCCAACAATTCCTATAATTGTATTTTTAATTCTGTCAGTTTCAGTAGAATCATTCGGTAAGGTTCTTTTGAGATAGGGGATGAATCGGGTAGTAGGTCTATGGAGAAGTCTATTTCCCTTATAGGAGGTAATTCTGGTATCTCATCCACAAACATGTCTCTGAATTCATGTAGGACAGAAAAGTCTTCTAACTTTGGTTTATATTCTTTTTCTAATAGATTCGTCACTTGGATGGCATAAACTTGACATCCCTTCCTCATACATTTCTTAAGTTGCATCGCTGAAACTTGTTTGAATGATACCAGTTTTGGTATACCTTGGGTTGTTATATCAGTGCCAAAATCATCTTTATAGCTAGGTAGCTTGGTATAACAATCTAGTATTGCTTTGTGTTGTTCCGACCAATCCTTCCCGATAATCATATCGTAAGATCCTAGTGGTAGGATGTTCAGATTTGTCCTTATATTTTTACCATCTAAGATGAACTGAAAATCAAAAATAAATTCAACTACTTTCCTTTTAGTTCCTATTGCTAGTTGTAAAAGCCATGATTTTGTGTGCTTCGGTTTCTTAAGTTTATTTGACTCTACTACGTCAGGAGTAATATAAATTAACATAGCTCTAGGGTCAATTAGAACATAAATTCGAGTGTTATTAATTTTACCTTCGATTTCTACCACTGAGGACTGGTGGTCATCTTGTCGACCATCTATGGCTGCATTTGTCCAATGTAGGCTTCTGTCCACGTCTCCCACCATCGAGGCTTCCTACAAATTATGAACAACAGTTCTATTTGCTGAAATTAAACGTGGACAGTTCCTCCTTGGATGAGGTTCTCCACATTCCCAACACTTTAATGGTTTACGGGTGCTGTCCCCAAACTTATTTGTTCCCAAGTTTACCGGTTTGTCGATGCCTTGCGTATTCAGAAGATTGGAGTGAAAATCCTTTCTCGAAAAACTTTTTGTTGCATTCCGATAAGGAGTTGGCTGGTATCCCTTCTTCTGCTAGTTCACTTGATCTTGCTTCTTATCCTTGCAGTCTTTGGGAAACTCTACCCATTTTTTATATTGGTCATAACACATTCCTGCTTTCCTGAATACTTTACTCAAGGATTTGGGGTTGTCAAACACAATTCTATCCCTGTAGGACTATGGTAAACAACCTAAGAATCGTTGTATTTTTACCTTATCCACCTGGATGTACGATACGAACCTTAGTAGTTCTAGAAATTTATTTATAAGGCCTTCCATTGTCATCTTTCCAAGTCATAACTCACAAAATTATTTTGTCTTCCTTTCATAATAGCTTTCAAAAATGTATTGTTTCTTGAAATACTTTTTAGAATCAGACCATTCCAATTGTTTCTCGTTTAGGCCTTTGGCCAATTTTAGGTCTTGCCACCAAATACCGGCCTTCCCTTTCAGATTGTAGATGGCCATTCTGACCTTCATGTTGTTGGAATAGTTGTAGATATGGAAGTATTTTTTGATGTCCAAGAACCATGCCTCTGCTTCTTGTCCTGTCCTGGATTCTCCATCAAAGGTAGCTGGTTTATTCTTTTTAAATTTTCCTTCAAGGTGGTCAACTTGTTTTCTTTTTCTGTCTGTTTTAGTTCTATTTCTAGCTGAAGGTCTTCCTTCAGACGAACTATCTCCTTTCTCTTTTTCTGGTCCATTCTTGGAAGCTCTCTTTCTAACTTCTTTGTCGTTATTATCATCTTTTGGGATTTTCTTGGTCACTATACTATGCAGCAGGACTTCATTTATTTCTTGTTGTTCCTGTTGAGCTTTCTTCAGGGTTTTCATTGTCGTCTTTGAAGACTTGTAGTTCAACAATAAGATTCCTCATTGTTTCCAACACGTTAGTGGGTGAGCTTCCATCAGTGTTCTTTCTTGGGTCTCCAAGAGGTATTTTTTATAGATTTTCTTCCATCCTGGTTTCTGCACCGTCCTGAGCTACCATAATTAACACAAAACAGAAAGGGATTTCTCATTGTAACCAAAATGTTTATTAGTTTTTTCATAATTTGGAATATATACTAAGAAACTAATGTGGGTATGTTCAGGACCAACATTTTAACTTTTTCTCTGATACCATATGTAATGTACCTCATTATGTCACAATCTTTTTTTTGGTTTTGTTTTCTATTTCCTTTTAATATTAGTTTATATAGCTATCTGTCAAAACAGAATGTATGAACTCCATTATAAGATTTGTTAAAACTATGTTCGTAAAATTTTAAAGGGAAAACCTTTAATCTCTACCTACCATAAGAGGTCCCTTTCACTTCCATTCCATTTACCCTCTTGTGTAATGATTCATGTGTAAAACAAATGGGTCACATAACCCCTATTGCGATTCACTCCTTTTAAAACATCGGGCTTTCATATTTGCGCATACGTCTAACAGATTAAATTTGAACCCTAGGTGACATTACATTGTTTTCCCACCATACATCTCATCGAGTCGAATTTTAACATCAAGTAACTAATCTAT
The DNA here is from genome assembly GCA_032191745.1 of Picea mariana. NCBI lineage: Eukaryota > Viridiplantae > Streptophyta > Pinopsida > Pinales > Pinaceae > Picea > Picea mariana. The sequence goes on from JASDQU010243534.1 coordinate 151,817, forward strand.
CCACCATGTCTCACTTAAATTGATGGTCCTTAGTACTAGGGATAAATTTGTGTGGCAGTTAATACACTCAGAAGCTAGAGGACATTCCACCATGAGTATCAGACTACTGACTCATGATAACATCGAGGAAATGGAGGGGTTTTCCTCCAGTCGAGACACGAGGGCTTTAAACATGGCACTTATGGTCCTCTGTCAAGGTAGTTAAGGCTCTGTAAGTATTTATTAAATGTATTCCTGTGAGTTCTATTGAAATTACTAGGCTCTATATTCAATAGTCATACCGGTTCTGACACTGTCACATGGCCAACCTCCCTCCGTGCTCTCCACATTTATTCCGAGATGACATGACGCCCTTTAGGGTTGAAGTGGGTTCACAGTTGTCATTTTCAAGTTTTGTGAGAAGGCATGTGACATACCCCAAAAATAAAATATTTTTTTATTTTTGAAATAGGCTGGAAATTTATTTCCATTTTTGGTAAATTCGAATCTGGATTTTTTTTTCCATTTATGGCAATTCCAAATTTCAAATTTAATAATTGTATTTAATTATTGTGACTGTTGGGCAGATGTAATGAACCTAAAAATTCTCATATATATATTTTTACTTGTGGTAATGTACTTTCTATTTGGTTTCGTTTGACCCACTCGCAAGCCAGATACTTACACTTTGTTTTATTTGCATGACCTTATAACATGCTGGATTAACACACTTGGCTTAAGTAAAACCCTTGTCTTAATATCTTTCACAAAAATTTGAAATCAGTTAAGTCCAAAACTTACTTTACTATAGGGTCTATTATAGTGTGTGTACTTCATTATAAGGTTTGTCATGGTGCACGCCCTACCTTTACTCAAGGATGAGAATTCAATCCCTTTGTGTTTATGAAAAACCACTATGTGCATGAACCTATGTCTCGGATTTTTCAAGGTTCAATCACTCCCAACTATGTCATGTCATTTTTTAAGTTGTAACCAGTAAGTTCGTTAATGTGGTTAATAACTATATTAGAAAAGTTTTCCAAGTGATTTCCTTTGATCGTTCTAATTTGTTATGTTACAGTTCGTCCCTCCCATAGCCAACCAAACACAACACACATCCGAACCTAACTAACTTTCATTCGATGGCCAGAGTAACAAAACATTAATTTTTTGGGTTGGTAATCAACTGGTTCTTTGGGCGGTAATAGTTTTTGGTTTACTTCGTATCTCCTGCATTTAAGGTGGTGGATGTGCCTGTCAGGAGGTGTTTAAAACTCTGCTAGGGACTTTAATAAAGGGTCCCACGACCCACAGTCCTGATTTCTCCTCCTCTGACTCCTTCCAATCTATATATGCTAGCTTTCCCTAGAGCATGGTCTTGTACATTACAAGTTGTAAAGAATGATGATCGTGCCTCTTAGGTTTTCATTTCTCCCTTGTGCCTTCATAGGGGAGGATATGCAACTTCTCCATGAGAAACCCTTGGTGTAGTTGAAGGTAATGCCTGGTATGTTTATCTAAGGGATTGTCATAATCTCAGATTTGAATAGAGTTTAATGTTTGGTTGAAGCTGGGGAGGAAAAAGTTGTTTCCTGTACACTTCACTATGGTTATAGACTTACCTTGTCCTCATAGGGTCTACGCATTCCTTTTCTTTTTTTTCTTTGTTTTTGTAGTGACAGTAAAAGGTATTTCTTACTGTAATACCTAGGTCGCGGACCCTCTACTACTGGGAACTACACATAGGATGCGTGTGTCCCATGGGATTACCCTGGTTTAATCATTGACTAACCTATACTCATGAACTGTAACTGGGATGATTCAGAGTAGTATTCCTTGGTGATGTTAGGTTATTCTTTAAGATTAATATGATGTCATTCCCTACCTTCCTTGCCTTGTTCGTTGAGGGTTTTCTTTTCAAATGATTTCTTGTTTGTAATTTTCGCACAACCATTTTTATTTTGTCAAGGAAAGAATATTTGTCATTCAGTTTTTCAATGTACTGATGGTGGGGCTCTTACTGTTATGAGGGTACCCACAAGGATCTTCCAGACTCTTCTCCCTTCCGTCTGGGTTGATTATGAAGTATGGAAATAGGAGGGTGTGGCATTTTGGCCCTGAGTTAAGTATTCAGTAGGCTACATTCATCATTGTTTCCTTCTTGAGTTTATAGCACAAGGTTATTCATCTATAAGTTTTCTAATGCATTATTGTGTTGGCCAAATGCATGTGTGCCCCTTCCCAGCATGGGTTCTAGCCTCTACTCAACCTAGCAAAGGTACTCAGATTCCAAATAATAAACCCCTTCCTCTTGTTTAGATCGGGTGTTCCCGAATTCTGTTCATAGTTTTTTCTTTCAGAAGTTAAGTGGTCCTCTGTTCAAGCACTGATTCTCTGTATCTGATTGCTGAGGGTTTAAACACCTTTTTTTTTAACCCCGTTCCATTTAAATGTAACCTGAAGTAAGGGATTCTTGTTTCTTTTATCAAAAGGGTTGTTTACCCCAACTGAAATCATTTTCTATAGGTCTCTCCAATTTCAACTCTGCGTACTCATATGCGTTTGTTTTTTATTGTAAAAAAAAGGATCTCGTTTACTGTTTGAATAGTCATACGCCCATAGTCGTTTTATTCATGTATATATTTGACTCTTCTGAAATATATATATACGTATACATTTAGCTCTATTTCGTTCATTTGTCCTTGTTAACGTTTAAAACATACATAGATATGCATGGTTCGAATTTGATTTATAAATATGTAGACACATAGGAAATAGTTATGTCTATTCGTTCTACTCTATTACAGTCTGAAGACGCATATAATGATTTTTGTTCAAGTTTAATATATACACATATAGTCGCATAAAATTTTCTCTATGCATTCCTTCTACTTTGTTAAAGTTTGAAATGGATATAATGGTTCTCAAGTTTGATAGACTCATATATTAGCTCTGTTAGCTATTTGATTCTATCCATGTTTGATATATATATATATATATATATATATATATATATATATATAT
>JASDQU010243534.1:154961-170270 GCA_032191745.1 Picea mariana
TATACATATATATATATATATATATATATATATATATATATATAAACATATAGACACATACAAAAGCGTTGTGCATTCTTTCCACTCTGTTTAGGTTCGAAGTGCAATTAATGGTTTTGTTTCAAGTTTGATGTATGCATACAATAGTTCTGTGCATTCCTTCTACTCTATTAAAGTTTGAAGTGCAATTAATGGATTCTGTTTCAAGTTTGATATACATCTATATATGCGTACAATGACTCTGTTGGCTCAAAACAATTGATTCCGGAAATAATTTTGTATTTAAATTCTATATATTACTCACTAAATTTTCGAACAGCCTTTGTCTGGGATCTTGCATGTATACCAGCATTAAGAAAACTCATTAGCAATAACCAAGTTCGTTCCCCAAGGGGTAGAATACTGAATATTAAGTAGAAAAAAGATTTACAACTGTTACACAATCATTCAAACAGTTACTAGAACTCCCTTCTGTATAATGATAACACAAACAGAAATTTCAGTACAACAAACAAAACACATCCTTTAGACAGATAGAGTTGAGGGTACATATTTGAGCGAGACTTGTAGAGAAAACAAAGGGAACAACCACATTCCTCCCAACCGTAGAACTAAGCATCCACGACTACTTGCTCAATTCACCCCCTAGCCTGACCATGAGTCCATAAGGGTGAACTTGGAACTCCCTCTACAACACTTTCTTTTGATTCAGAGACCTTTCACCTTGCCTCACACCCTCCTAGTGTTCATAACAGCAAGTGAAAAGAAGAAAACAAAATAGAATCTTTCCCCAGCATACTTCACAGCATTCTTCCTCCTTCCATATGCCTATTTGTAACTTGCATAGGTCTTTTCCCTTCCTTGGGAATTTTTTCAGCTTGCTAAATCCCTGATTTTCAGGGGCTTCCAATGGCCAAATCACTAATTTTCTACTTGTAAAAATCATCCCAGGGGTAGTTCCAACATGTTCCCCACTCATGGAGTCATGGTCAACTACTTGTAACATAGTTGTTCCATTTGTCTTCGAACAATAAGTATAAAATATTATGTTTTTTAACAAGTGTCATTGTCCAATGTCTAGTTGGGACAAATCAAATCTCGACCCAACAGTCAAAGTCATTTATTACAATCATAAAATTCAAAATTCGTAATTGCCATAAATGGAAAAAAATTTCCAATTTTAAATTTACTAAAAATAGAAATAAAGTTCCAGCAAATTAAATTCTAAAAGTAATTTTTATTTTCTTTATTTTTTGGGATGTCACAGCAGAGATCTGTTTGGACTCAACTAACCATTTGACTATGAAACTTGTATCATAATAGAATATTTATATTAATTGCAAGAGGAAAAATGGAAAAAACATGGTAAAATTAGTTTACCATGACTCCATGAGTGGGGGAACATGTTGGAACTGCCTCAAGGATGATTATGAGAAGTGGAAAATCAGAGATTTGGCCACTAGAAGCCCCTGAAAATCAGGGATTAAGAAATTTGTGAAAATCCCCAGAGGGAAAAAGACCCAGGCAAAAAAAATTCATAAATAGCATATGCGAGGAGGCAGGACACTTCCAAGTATGCGGGGAAATATTTTTGAGCTCTCTTGATGTTATGAACATTGTGTATTGCTTGTGAGGCAAGAGGAGCCTACTGAAACAGAATTCCCTTATTTTTATGAGCATTGTTGAGTAAGTGTGAGGCAAGAGGATAACTGTTGGAATTGAAGGACATTGCTGAGGAGGATTTTCCAAGTTCACCCTCATGGATTCATGGTCAGGCTAGGGGGTGAATCGGGAAAGTAGATTTGGCTTCTCTGTTCTATGATTGGGAAGAACGTGGTTGTTCCCTTTGTCTTCCTGCAGATTGGATTCAGATATGTTAATTTTCCCCTCTCTATTATGAATGGCTATGATTTTTGATGTTATGTATCTATTGAATCTGAACTGGAATAAGTTACATTCTCTGTCTGTATGGCCCTTTTTTCATTTGGTGTATTGTATCTGATTAAATCTGATCTGTAACGAATTCTTGCCACTTTTTGTTCGAATGTTTTATTCGATGCTATGTATGTAACAATATGCTCTAACAATATGCAAAAAATATATTATATGTGAATAGAATGAAAAAATTTGGGAGTTAAACAATTTTGGAAACCCCCCCCCTTTTTTTTTTGGATGCTAAAACAATCTTGCGAATTGACGCCTTTCTAAGGTTTTTTCTTTCCTTGTTTCTTTTCAGAATGGGATACCCTCTCCTTAGTCAAGGTCTATGACGAATTTAAAGATTTTACCTTACAGAAAACCTTTATCCTTTTGTATCCTTCTGTGCATGAAACATTCTTAAGTCTTTATGCTTTCGAAATTCAAGAATTGTTGGGTGTTGTAGTTCGACATTTGAAACCCCGAAAAGTTGAATCCCAAAATCTCGAAGCGTTAATTTGACACCCTTTCACTTTTCAGAATTTGGGAATTGTTGTGTTATTTTGTTTGACATTTTTAACCCTGAAAACCCGAATCACAAAATCCTGAAGTGTTAATTCGACACCCTTTCACTTTTTGGAATTTAGGAATTGTTGTGTTATGTTGTTTGACATTTAAAACCCCAAAATCTCGAAGTGTTAATTCCACACCCTTTCACTTTTCGAAATTCAGGAATTGTTGTGTTATGTTGTTTGACATTTGAAACCCAAAAAAACCTGAATCCCAAAATCCCGAAGTGTTGATTCCATTTCACTTTTTGGAATTTGGGAATTGTTGTGTTATGTTGTTTGACATTTGAAACCCCAAGACCCCGAACCCAGAAACACCGAAACGTTACTTCGGCATTCCTTTCTTTTTCGCAATTTCAGAAATTGTTTGTGCTTGATGTTTTGGATTTTGAAATTGTGGGATTTCGAATCCTGAAATGCTAAAATGTTACTTCCACGTTCTTTTCTTTTCACAATTCGTGAATTGTCTGTGGTTGATGTTTCGACTTTTGAATTCGTAGGATTCTGAACCATGAAATCCCAAAATGTTAGTTCCATATTCTTTTCTTTTCGCAATTTCGGGATTTGTTTGTGTTTGATGTGTGGTTTTTGAAGTCACAGGATTTCGAACCTCGAAACCCCAAAGTGCTGGTCATTTTTTCATTTTTTGAACTCTGTTCATGTTGATGTTGGACACCGGAACTCGTGAAGTTTCGAACCTCGAAATCCCGAAATGCAGGACCCAACTTTCCAATTTCGCCTTTTTGGAGGTTTCTATCTGTTAATGTTTGACTTGTGTACTCGTGAAATCCTAAACCCCGAAATCCGGAAGAGCTCGACATCTTTTCACAATTTTAGGAAAATGTTGTGTGTTTATGTTCATCTCTTGTACTCATAAAACCCTGAATCCTGAAACCCCGAAATGATGGCCCACAGTCGTTTCGTATTTTGGATTTTGGCAAACAACGGGGTCCTTTGTTTTGTTCAGCACTTGTGATCACCGAAACCTGATTGACCTCTGTTTTCTTCACAAAGCTGTAGGAACTTAGAAGAAACTTATTGTTATGGGAACAACTATAATAATTTAATGAATGGAATGGTAAAAGAACGTCGGAGAATCTTCATCCGGGATAGAGGTATGGAAGTAACATACCATACTAAAATTCGATTATATTGCAAACATAGGGTAATATTTTTATGTAGGGTTTTGGTCATAAAAACCCCAAGGTTGCTTGTATTTTTAAGACTATGGTAGTGTTATAGGTACTATCAGATAAGAGAGTAATTATAAATTTAAGATTTTAATTAAACATTGAAGTGATGAGTAAATAATCATTATATCGTTGATTAGAAGACCTAAGTTGAATGGTAAGGACAGTTGATGATAGTAAGGACTCTAACAAACCTTTAGACTCATGCCTTCTAACAAAAAGCTTACTTGCTTGAGATCTCTAAACTTTTCAAGGATAAATGTAAAAATACAAAAAAAATATTATGGTGATTTTTGAGGTACATTACATATGGTATCAGAGAAAAAGTTACAACACTAGGCTTGAACAGGGCCACATTAATTTCTTAGTATATATTATGATTTATGAAAAAACTAATAAATCTTGTGGATTACAGACATAAAGATTTTCTGTTTGTTGTTGAATAATGGTAGCTCAAGAAGGTGCACAAATCAGGGTAGAAGAGAATCTGCAACAAGGACCTCCTGGAGATCCAAGACGAAACAATGATGGAAGCTCACCCATAGAGGTGTTTGAAAAATGAGAAACCTTACTATTGAACTACAGGTTTTCAAGGTTGACAATGAAAAATTGAATAAGGCACAAGAGGAACAACAAGAGATAAATGAAGTCCTGCTCCATAGTATAGTAACCAAGAAAAACCAAAAAGATGATAACCCTAAGGAAGAGGTCAGGAAAAGGGCCTCCAAGAATTCTGGTGTGAAAACAGAAAAAGGAGATAGTTCATCTAAAAAGACACCTTTAGCTGAAGACAAAACCATACCAGAAAAAACAAGAAAACAAACAGACCACCCTGAAGGAAAATTTAAAAATATTAAACCAACTACTTTTGATGGAGAGTCCAGGACAGGAGAAGAATCCAAGGCATGGTAGGTGGACATAAAAAAATACTTCCAAATCTACAACTATTCGAGCAACATGAAGGTCAGAATGGCCATCTACAATCTGAAGGGGAAGGGCGACATTTGGTGGCAAGACCTAAAATTGGCTAAGGGGCTAAAGGAGAAATAGTTGGAATGGTCCGACTTCAAGAAGTATTTTAAGAAACAATACCTTTATGAAAGCTATTATGAAAGGAAGATGAAATAATTTTATGAATTACGACTCAGACAAATGATGATGGAGGACCTTATAAATAAATTTCTAGAACTACTAAGGTTCATACCATACATCCGAAAGGATAAGGTAAAAATCGAGCTATTCTTAAGCTATTTATCACAGTTCTACAGGGACAAAAATTGAGTTTGACAACCCCAAATCCTTGAGTGAGGCATTTAGGAAGGCACGAATGTGCTATGACAAGTATAAAAAGTGGGTAGAGTTTCCCAAGACTTGGAAGGATAAGAAACAAGATGGAATGCACCAGCAGAAGAAGGGATACCAGTGAGCTCCTTATCAGAATGTAGAAAAAGGTTTTCCAAGGAAGGATTTCCACTCCAATCATCTGAATACGCAAGGTAGCGGTAAACCGATAAACCTGAGAATGAAGAAGTTTGGAGACAACTCCCGCGAGACATTAAAATGTTGGGAGTGTGGAGAGCCTCATCTAAGGAGAAACTGTCCACATCTAATTGCAATAAACAACACTGTTGTCCACAATTTGAAAGAATCCTTGACAGTGGGAGACATAGGCAGAAGTCTACATTGAATAAATGTAGCCATAGATGGTCGACAAGTTGATCAACAGTCATCAGTGGTAGAACTCAAAGATAAAATCCATGACACTCGAATTTATGTTTTAATTTACCATGGAGCTACGTTAAGTTATATTACTACTGATGTAGTAGAGTTGAATAAACTTAAGAAACAAAAGCATGAAAAATATTGGTTGGTACAACTAGCAACAGGTGCTAAAAGAAAAGTAGTTAACTTTATTTCTGATTTTGAATTCAACTTAGATGGTCAAAAGACAAGGACCAATCTGAACATCCTACCACTAGGATCTTATGATATGATTATCGGGATGGATTGGTTGGAACAACACAAAGAAGTACTAGACTGTTATACAAAGATACTTAGGTAGAAAGTTAATTTTGGCACTATTAGAACAACACAAGGGCTACCAAAACCTATGTTAGTCAAATAAGTTTTAGCCATGCAATTCAAGAAAGGTATTAGAAATGGATGTCAAGTTTACATCATCCAAGTGACGAATCTTTTGGAAAAAGAAAATAAACCCAAGTTAGAAGACTTTGCTATCCTTCGTGAATTCATAGACATGTTTGTTGATGAGATACTAGAATTACCTCCTAGGAGAGAAATAAATTTCTCCATAGACTTACTACCCAGATCAGGCCCCATCTCAAAAGCACCCTACCGAATGAGTCTACCAGAAATGATAGAATTAAAAATACAAGTACAAGAATTGTTGGACAAAGAATATATCAGACCAAGTGTCTCACCATGGGGTGCACCAGTCCTCTTTGTGAAAAAAAAAGATAGTACTTTAAGACTATGTATCGATTATAGAAAACTAAACAAAGTGACCATTAAGAACAAATACCCCTTACCACGGATAAATGATCTGTTCGATCAAGTTGGTGGGGCCAAGATCTTCTCAAAATTGGATTTACGATCTAATTATCATCAAGTTAGGATAAAGGATTAGGACATAAACAAAAAAAAAATTTGAACAAGATACAAACACTATGAGTTTGTAGTCATACCTTTCAGACTCACTAATTCACTAGCCACATTTATGTGCTTGATGAGCAACATTTTCAGCTAGAACTTAGACAAGTTCATAGTAGTATTTATCGACTATATTCTGGTATATTCTAAAATGGAGGAGGAACATGATGAACACTTACAAATAGTTTTGCAAACACTAAGGAAACACAAACTATACACAAAATTCGACAAATGTGATTTTTATCAAAAAGAAATACAATATTTAGGACATGTGATTTCCTCGGAAGGTATTGTCATAGACCCGGAAAAGATAAAAGCCATCATGGAATGGCCAGTGCCTAGGGATGTGGTAGATATATGGTCATTCATGGGAATCAGTGGATATTATCGCAGATTTATAGAAGGGTTCTCCAAGATAGCCTACCCTATCACGTCACTACAAAAGAAAAGGACCAAGTTTAACTGGTCGCAAAACTGTCAAGATAGTTTTAACAAGTTAAAATAATTATTGACATTGATGCCCATCTTGAAGGTAGCAGACCCAGATAAAGACTTCAAAGTATGCGTTGATGCAAGTAAAGAGAGACTAGGTGGTCTTCTAACACAGGAAGGGCACATGATTTGTTATGAGTCTCAAAAATTAAAGGAACACAAGTGAAATTAAGTCACTCATGACTTAGAATTGGCAGCAATAATACATGCCTTAAAAATGTGGCGACACTATATAATGGGTAGAAAATTATTGCTATTGAGAGATAATAGTGGAGTGAAATATCTATTTAACCAACCAAACCTTAATGAAAGATAAGCAAGGTGGCTAGCCTTCTTGAGTGAATTCGACTTCGAGGTCCAACATATCAAGGGTAAGGAAAATAAAGTAGTAGATGATTTAAGCAGAAGAGTCCATGAGTTATTTGAGATAAATATCAGCAGGGCACAAAGTGATCTAGAACAAACAATAAAAGAGACAGGTATTAACGATGAAAATTACACTAAGATTATGGCAGAATTGAAAAACAATATCACAAACTCAGATAAACCAGATATAAGTATCAACAAAAAGGGACTATTAAAATTTAAAAATAGACTTTACATACCCAGATTCAGCAGAGCTAAAATTAACTATTTTAGATGAAGTCCATAAGAAACCATATTCTGGCCATCCAGGTTACTAGAAAACAATAACAACACTCAAAAAACTATTTTACTGGCCTAATATGAAGGGAAAAAAAACAAAGTATTTGGCTAGGTGCCAAGATTGTCAGCAGGTTAAGGCCGAACACCAGCATCCAGCTGGCATATTACAACCATTACTAGTACTAGAATGGAAATGGGATACCATATCGTTGGACTTTATAACAGGTTTGCCTAAAACTTAGAAACAAAATGATTCAATCATGGTTGTAATCGATAAACTCAATAAGTCTGCACACTTTATTCTTGTAAAGTCTACTTTTAAAGCTATCGATATTGTTGAAATATTCATGAAATAAATTTTTAGACAGCATGGTATTCCTAAAATGGTTGTTTCAGATAGAGATGTTAAATTCACATCCACTTTTTGGAAGGAATTGTTTGCAGGGATAAATACTAATTTGAATTTCAGTATGAGTTATCATCCACAAATGGATGGACAGATTGAAAGGAAAAATGAAATCATAGAGGATATGATCCGCATGTATATAAGAACAAAGTCGAACAAGTTGGAAGACTACCTACACTTGGTAGAATTTACATATAACAATGGATATCAAACTTTGGCTAAGTTGAGCCCTTTCAAAATACTGTACAGCAGAAAGTATACAACTCCAATTAGTTGGGATAACCCAGCTAATAAACTGATGGTTGGACCATAGATGGTCCAAGAAATGGAGAACATGGTGAGGAAGGTACAACAGAACTTGAAAGAAGCACAAGACGGAAAAAAGAACTATGTGGATTAGAAAAGAAGACACTTGGAATTTCAAGTGGGAGACCATGTTTATTTGAAGGTAAAATCCTGAAAGATCTCGCTGAAGTTGGGGAACTGTGCCAAGATGGTTCCCAAGATTTCTGGGCCCTTCGAGATATTGGCTCAAATTGGACCCGTAGCCTATCAGCTTGCACTTCTAGCTAATCTAATAATTTATAATGTATTTCATGTTTCTTTGTTGAAAAAGTATATTCATGACCCTACTCATATGATTGATTGGAACTTGGTGCAGGTGGAACCTGAAGGCGAGTTCTAGGTGGAACCCCTGTGCATTCTGGATCGGAGAGAAATAGCACTTCAGAATAGAGTCGTCGCTCATGTAAAGGTGCAATGGAAGCACTTTAGTCCTGAGGAGGGCACTTGGGAATTGGAGGGAGATTTGCGGAAATCTCATCCAATCCTGTTCTAGGAAAGGAACGAACACTGAAGATAGTTTTTTACTGAAGGGGGTAAGGATGTGACATCCCCCCAAAATAAAAATAAAAATATTTTTGAAATAGGCTGGAAATTTATTTCCGTTTTTGGCAAATTCGAATCTGGAAAAATTTTGCCATTTATGGCAATTCCAAATTTCGAATTTAATAATTGTATTTAATTATTGTGACTGTTGGGAAGAGATCTATTTGAACTCAACTAACCATTTGACTATGACACTTGTATCACAATAGAATATTTATATTAATTGCAGGAGGACAAATGGAACAACCATGTTAAAATCAACTGACCATGACTCCATGAGTGGGGGAACATGTTGGAATTGCCTCTAGGATAATTATGAGAAATGGAAAATCAGATATTTGGCCATTGGCAGCCCCTGAAAAATCAAGGATTAAGAAAGATATGAAAATCCCCAAAGGAGGGAAAAAGACCTGGGCAAAAAAAAATGATAAATAGCATATGCAAGGAGGCAGGACGTTGCCAAATATGCAGGGAAATATTTTTGAGCTCTCTTGCTATTATGAACACTGGGGATTGAGTGTGAGGCAAGAGGACCCTACTGAAATAGAATTTCCTTACTGTTATGAGCACTATTGAGTAAGTGTGAGGAAAGAGGATAACTGTTGGAATTGAAGGACATTGTTGAGGAGTAGTTTCCAAGTTCACCCTCATAGATTCATGGTCAAGCTAGGGGGTGAATTGGGCAAGTATATTTGGCTGCTTTATTCCATGGTTGGGAGGAATGTGGCTATTCCCTTTGTCTTCTTACAGATTGGATTTAGATATGTTAGTTTTCCCCTCTCTATTATGAATGGCTATGTATTTTGATGTTATGTATCTATTGAATCTGAACTGGAACAAGTTACATTCTTTGTCTGTATGACCCTTTTTGCATCTAGTGTACTATATATGATTAAATTGGATCTGTAACAAATTCTTCCCACTTTCTATTTGAGTGTTTTATCCGATGCTATGTGTCTAACAATATGCTCTAACAATATGCAAACAATTGTTTAGATGTGTATAGAATGACAAAATTTGGGAGTTAATGAATTTTCGAAACCCCTTTTTCTTTTTATTTTGTATGATAAAACAATCTTAAGAATCGATGCCTTTTACAAGTTTTTTCTTTTCTTGTTTCTTTTCAGAATCGGCTACCCTCTCCTTAGTCAAGGTCTATGACAAATTTAGATATTTTCCCTTACAAAAAACATTTATTCTTTTGTATCCTTCTGTGCATGTAACATTCTTAAGTCTTTATGCTTTCATAATTCGAGAATTGCTGGGTGTTGTTGTTCAACATTTGAAACCTTGAAAACCCGAACCCTGAAATTCCAAAGCGATAATTCCACATGCTTTCACTTTTCAGAATTCGGGAATTGTTGTGTTATGTTGTTTGACATTTGAAACCCCGAAAACATGAATCTCGAAATCCCAAAGTGTTAATTCCACACCCTTTCACTTTTTAGAATTCGGGAATTGTTGTGTTATGTTGTTTGACATTTGAAACCCTGAAAAACCAAATCCTCAAATCCCAAAGTGTTAATTCCACACCCTTTCACTTTTCGAAATTCATGAATTATTGTGTTATGTTGTTTGACATTTGAAACCCCAAAAACCAGAATCTCGAAATCTCGAAGTATTGATTCCCTTTCACTTTTCAGAATTCGGGATTTGTTGTGTTATGTTGTTTGACATTTGAAACCCTAAAACCCCGAACCCCAAAATCCTGAATCGTTAGTTCCATGTTCCTTTCTTTTTTGCAATTTCGGAAATTGTTTGTGGTTGATGTTTTGGATTTCAAAATCGCAGGATATCGAATCCCGAAATCCCGAAATGTTAGTTCCACATTTTTTTCTTTTCGCAATTTGGGAATTGTCTTTCATTGATGTTTTGGCTTTTGAAGTCACGGGATTCCGAACCTCGAAATCCTGAAATGTCAGTTCCACATTCTTTTCTTTTCGCAATTTCAAGATTTGTTTGTGTTTGATGTTTGGTTTTTGAAGTCACGGGATTTCAAACACTGAAATACTGAAGTGCTGGGCATTTTCACATTTTCAGAAGTCTGTTGATGTTGATGTTGGACACTAGAAATCGTGAAATTTTGAACCTTGAAATCCCAAAATGTTGGACCCACCTTTCCTCTTTTGCCTCTTTGGAGGTTTGTATCTGTTGATGTTTGGATTCTATACTTGTGAAATACCGAACCCTGAAACCCCGAAGAGCTCAACATCTTTTCACAATTTCAGGAAATGTTGTGTGTTGATGTCCGGCTCTTGTACTCATGAAACCCCAAATCCTGAAACCCCGAAATGTTTGTCCACATTCGTTTCGTATTTTGTTTTTCGGCAAACAACATGGTCCTTTATTTTGGTCGGCACTTGTGATCACCAAAACCCGATTGACCTTTGTTTTCTTCACAAAGATGTAGGAACTTAGAAGAGACTTATTGTTATGAGAACAACTCTAATAATGTAATGAATGGACTGGTAAAAGAACGTTGGAGATTCTTCAGCCCAGATAGAGGTATGGGAGTAATAGACCATATTACAAGTCGATTGTATTGCAAACATAGGGTAATATTTTTATGTAGGGTTTTGGTCATAAAAACCCCAAGGTTTCTTTTATTGTTAAGACTATGGTAGTGTTTAGGTACTAGCAGATAACAGAGAAATTATAAAGTTCAGGATCTTAATTAAACATTGAAGTGATGAGTAAATACTCATTATATCGTTGATTAGAAGACTTGAGTTGAATAGTAAGGACAGTTGATGACACTAAGGACTCTAACAAACCTTCAAACATAGGGCTTCTAACATAAATCTTACTTGCTTGAGATCTCGAAACTTTTCAAGGATAAATGGAAAAATAATTTTTTTTATGGTGATTTTTGAGGTACATTACAAGGCCCTGTGTAACAAATCTTTGAGGCGCAATGTATTTTCATGGTGATTTCTCCAGAGTTGTGACAGACACCACGGTCCTTATCCCTGGTAAGTTTTCTCATTACGCATTGCTTTCTGGTTGTTAAATGAGATAATGCATTTCCTAGATTCTTCTTTGGTATAGCTTCTCTGTATTATTTTCTCATTATGCATTACTTTCTCTTTGTTAGATGAGATAATGCATTTCCCATATTCTTATTTGGTGTAACTTCTTTGTGTTGTTTCCAAAGTTATCCTAAATCCTGTGGGGAAATTTCCTTTGAATTTATCTCTGTTTCATTTCTGGTTTAGGGGGAGTATATTCGTTGATTTTCTCTTCGTTTACACTTTGGGAGAAAGGGTTTCATAACCTCCTAGTTTATTTCCCATTTCCGAATCTTTTGATTGATGTCCGGACTTAAGACCTCTGCAGAGCTTTGAATAGTTCCATTATGATATAATTTTTTTTTGCAAGGCCTCCAATACTACTTACAGTAGTCAGTACCCTAGTCGTGCTCTGTTCGATTCGGTTAAATAGTTGGAAAATCGTTGTAATACTAAAAATACTTATAACTACTATATGTGATTCGGTTATGGACGGTTATGTGTGGTTTTCTAGTTCGGTATGAACAGTTTATTCCATGATGGTGTACAGGCTGACGTAAAACTTTAGAAGGAAACTACTGCTGTCTATTTCTATTTTTCATTGGAATCGTTACTTGTTGTACCAGCACTTCATCCTTGTAAAAATCTCTTTGTTTAAGTGCTTGTATAATCCACTAATGATGGTCCCTGTTTGATGCGAGGGTACCCATCAAAGAAATAATGCATCATTCACCTTAGGCCAGGCATTTGTCCAGTTGGAAATGCGACAAGGAAAATATATGAAAGCCATGTTGGCCTCCCAAACAAAAAATAAGTAGTATCACAAAACTTCCTTACTAACCATCATCATTCTATTTGTGTTTTATCACTTTCATCTATGATTACTGATATTCTAAATGTTACTTCTTTCTGGGATTTTTACTTACTCACAGAGCTTGCATACTTGGTTACTACCTTTGGCGCAAAAGGTATTTGAGTTCCCTTTGTAGGCCTTCCCAGAGTTTCAACAGTGCAAGGGCACAATCTGTTCCTGGATTTCTAGATGTTCAATATAGTTTTGTTCTATTGCCTCCAATATTTAGGATGAGGGGGTCCTCTAGTTGTATTCGTCACTTTCTGGTTTGACTATTGTGTAAAAATATTATTGTACATGACTTTATTTTAATTGAATAGTGTACTGAGTCGGGTATTTTTATCTCAATCATTCCTCTATTTAGTCGCATCCCAAACTTTGTAATTTATTTGTTGTTACTATCGTTTTGAATGTATCCTAAGACTTTAAAGGATTTATTTCATGAAATCCATGGGCATAAAACTATTGGATACAAAAACAATGGGAGACACATTCCATGGGCCCAAAAACCAGTTGCTTACATAAAATATATTAGATGGTTTTATCAAATCACTTCTTTACGCACATTGTATTTGTCTCCTTTAGTGAGTCAAATTTACCCTAACATATAGAATAATTAAATTAGGACTAGGATAATGGTAAAATTCCATAGTTGGAAATTTCTAGGAAGGGTATCATAATCTAATCCATGATTCAGGGTCATGATATTGTATCTTTCACTTGAAATCATCCACCCCACTTTCACATGACCCATGAAGATAGCCTCTCTAGATGTGACATTCACTTCATGTAAGTTGCTACAAGATTGGAATAAATACCTAATTGAATTATAATGTATTAATGATATCTTGTTTAAAATGTATTAATTCACTTTTTATTTTTAGGCTTGTTGGGTGTGGGAGAACCCCAATCCTGCAAGGGCATGTAAATTTTATTAAATAAAGTACAAAAAAGTGATCTACCTCATCATCATAAGCATGCATGTATATATATAGGATAAAATGAGTAATGATAACATCATATAAAAACACACATATATGTATAAACAAGGAGTGGTGTCACATCACATTATCATATATCCAAAAATACTACATACTAGTATAGGGGCACAAGTGAGTTACGACAACAAATATTCAATGGAAAATCGACATAAACTATGATAAATAGAACCTATATGGATGTGCACACAAATAAAACTTATAAAATATCATCAAATAATAAGTATGTTAAAAGGAGGACCTACTATTACATCTAACCACTTATAAATTATCTAAGAGACAATTTGAATA
The DNA here is from genome assembly GCA_032191745.1 of Picea mariana. Classification (NCBI taxonomy): domain Eukaryota; kingdom Viridiplantae; phylum Streptophyta; class Pinopsida; order Pinales; family Pinaceae; genus Picea; species Picea mariana. The sequence continues at coordinate 168,889 of JASDQU010243534.1, forward strand.
GATTTATATTTACTCAATACACCTCATAACATTGATATTTTATGACTATCCATAACTTCATGAAAAAATTCAACTTACTCATATCCCCTATACCTAACCCAACACATGGTTTTGACCAAAAAAAAAAAAACAAATTAATCGACATATAACACCTGAACATCAATAAAGTTTTAGATTTGAAAGTGACCCAATAAAGAATTAAACCAAAACATATTTACAAGCAAAACCACATTAACATTCAAAACTTTACCCACTTACCCACAATTTGAAAAGCACCAATACAAAATTCAACCAAAACATATTCTACTAAGCAAAACCATATCAGCATTAAAAAATAATCCCACTTACCTATAGTTTGAAAAGAACCAATAATAAATTAAACCAAAATATATTTTACTAAGTAAAACCACATTAAAATTAACAACCTTTCCCACTTACCCACAATTTCAAAAATTCATCTCATGAAAATTAACGAACTACTTTAATTGAGTACCTAATTATCTCTAGGAGAGTTTATGGTACTAGTTTTATGGGAATGAATGTTGTAAAAATCATTTATAATAGATAATATCTATAGTCAATATCTTCTTTTTGTGTCCTTTCTATTATCCATCATCTCATTCCTCTGTAGCGTAAAATGATTCTTTGAGCAACATCTTAAAAGGATCCCGTGTGCAATCATTCCTTTTCTTTTTCTATGGGAGGTCCCTTGGGAAAGTGAGAGAAACTATCTCGACACCCAACTCTCTATACCTTAACTTCATGTGGGACATGCATCAAGAAATAACAAGTAGATTGATATAATACCAATGATAAAGAAATGCAGTTAATTCAATTTCTGATTTATTAAGAACTCTGTAATGATAATATAATATAATTGTTTTGTAATACCAACATGCATCTTTTGCTAAGGGAAAGCATAAAATTACTAACATAAATATGGGTCAATGATGATGATGATTATTAATGTTTATTTGTTTTCAGCTTATTTTTTATTAAGATTGCATACAATATTATTAAATTAAAAAAAAATGTATTTGACTTTTTTTTATCTTTTTAATTTATGGATACGAATTCTAAGCATATTTTTAGAAGATGCATTTCTATAGAATTTAGTTTACTTTAAAATTCATAATTATTTTTAAGAGATGCATTTCTATAGGAATTAGTTTACTTTAAAATTCATAATTATTAAAAATCCATAATTATTTAAAGAATAGAATAAGGTTGATCTTTAAAATATATGAATTATATTTTTTTTTAATGTTTATTTTTTTTTAGCTTATTTTTTATTAAGATTGCATATAATATTATTAAATTAAAACAAAATCTTATATGGATTCACATCAAGCAATATTGGATTTGGAAATCATAGACATAAG